>BQNB010017530.1:0-33505 GCA_026074375.1 Tanacetum coccineum
GAAAGAAAAAAATTCCTCATTGGTAAATTCGTAAGCTTGATATGTAACAACAACATAACAAGACAATGCAATTTTTTTGTAGATCCATAGGTGAAGGCTGCTTGACCAGTTAGCAATACCCTTTGGGAACCACAAACCAATCTCCTTCCTTACACTCTTAATAGCTTGGTCAATATTTAAAAGCCTCACTCCTTTTAAAGAGAAACCTTTTTTAAGGGCTAAATGGTAGTGGCTAGGGTTTGACGAGGTGGTTTAGGGGAGGGAACTCAATGTAGCCACCTCTTATACCCGCTCTGATACCATGTTAGACAATGAAAACCCCGTTGGTGTAACTTTATTATTAACCACTATTTTATAGATTACAAAGACATGATACCCTTAACCCTAATTGACCCTAAGCCCACATACCGGGCTTAGGTCGACTAACTTAATCCATCTAATACTTACACGTAACAAAACAGGGGCAAGCACTCCTTCCTGATTTGGTCCCAGTGTGTAGTATCGCTTCTTGAAACATTAGCGGGTTGAACCGTACCCCTAAACAAAAAGAGGTTCGCTAGGTTGTCAATGAGAACAACCTTAGTTTATGTGCTATTCTTGAGTCCCATGTTGATGTTTCTCGTTTATTTAATATATGTAAGAAGATTTGTAGGAATTGGGATTGAACTTCGAATGGAAATCATTGTGATAAAGGTACACGAATTATACATGGTTAGAATACTAATTTGGTTGATGTTATCTTGTTATCACAAACTAATCATGTGATACATGTTCAAATAATGATTAAAGCTGATAACAAAGTATTCTTTTTTTCGATTGTGTATGCAAATAATGCATATATAGATCGAAGGGCGTTGTGGCATGACCTGTGCGTGCAAAAACAATTTGTTCATGGGAAACCATGGACTCTTCTTAAGGACTTTAACTCATCTCTTAACTTGGAGGACAACTTTTTTAGCTCTTCGAATATCATTATTGGCATGTGAGAGTTCAAGCAATGTGTTGATCACATTGAAGTTATGGATGTTAATGCTACGGGGCTTCATTTTACATGGAATCAAAAACAAAAAGATGTATTGGTATTATGAAAAAAATTGATAGGGTTATGTGTAATATCTAGTTCAATGATATGTTTCCAAGTTGTTATGCAAATTTTCAACCTTACAGAATCTCAGACCCCTCACCATGTGTCCTTAAAATCCTAATGGTTAATACTTCTAAATCAAAACCATTTAAGTTCTCCAACTTTCTGGCGTTTAAACCTCAGTTTAAGGAAGTGGTGACAAGTACCTGGTCTAATGACATTATGGGGTTTAATATGTTTAAAGTTGTCAATAAGCTTAAAATGTTGAAGACCCTGTTTCGTAAGCTGCTATATGTGCATGGTAACCTACATAGAAGCGTTAATAATCTAAGGAAAGAGCTGGATGAAGTGCAGATTGCAATTGATCATGATCCTTTGAATTTTACTTTAAGGGAGGAAGAGGTTGTTTATCCTAATGCTTTTAAGGATGCAGTTCTTGATGAGGAAAGGTTCCTTAAAAAGAAGGAGAAAGTGGAATGGTTAAAGGTAGGGGACTCAAATTATGCTTTTTTCCAAAATTCGGTTATAAGTAAGGATAACAGATGTAGAATCTAGTTGATAAAAAAATATTCATGGAACAGAGTTTGAAGGAAGTAAGGTCACAAATGCTTTTGTAAGTCACTTTATGAAATTTCTTAGTATGGAAGGAAGTACCATCCACCTTCCAACTGAGGGACTCTATAAAAAACATCTACATGATAACACAACTATATGTAAGATTTGCCCTATTACCAACGAGGAAATTAAAATGGCTATATTTTCTATTGGTGATAATAAGGCCCCAGGGCCTGATGGCTTCTTTTCTTGTTTCTTTAAACATGTATGGGACATTAGTAGGGAAGACGTTTGTTCGGTTATAAGGGACTTCTATATGAATGGTAAATTATTATAAGAGCTAATTCATACTATCATTACCCTCATTCTTAATATTTTAACTCCTTCATGTGTAACTAATTACAGGCCAATTACATGCTGTAATATGCTCTATAAATGCATTAGTAAGATTCTTACTAATCGCAATAAGGAAGGGTTGGCTGATGTGGTTAGCATTAACCAATCAGCTTTTATGCCTGACAGGCGAATTTCTGACAATATCTTGCTAACCCAAGAGCTTATGCTACACTACCATCAGGATTTGAGGCCTCCTCGTTGTACGATGGATTGGAAGTTTCTTTAATGTATTCTCGTACATTTTTGATTTCATCAAAATATGGTAAATTGGATAATGGCATGTGTAACAAGTGTCTCATACTCGATCAATATTAACGAAGCTCTTCATAGCTTTTTTTAATGGAAAATATGGGATTAGACAAGGTGCCTAATGTCTCCTTATATATTTACCTTGGTTACGGAGGTTCTTATTCTTATTTTGCAGCGAAAAGTTCAAGAAGTCGAGGACTTTTGGTTTCACAATAGGTGTGACAAGCAAAAGATTATAAATCTTTGCTTCGCTGATGACATGTTTCTTTTTTATTTCAATTGCTGATTCTGAAGATATTTTGATGCTTGAGGAAGAGAGTCGATCTAAAATGCTTTTAAAACAAAGTAATCCAATGGTATTAGAAAAGAAAGTTAACATTAAACCAATTAATTATGCTGAGTTAAATTGATTATCTGAAGATTTTGGTAAACATTTTGTTCCATAACAAAAACTGTCTGATGAACAAGCTTTCCGGTTACAAACTTCACACCCTAATACTGACCAATCTGCTTCTTCGCCTGTCAAAATTAAGGCTCCTCAGGAACTTCCTAAGGTAAGCCTTGTTAATACAAGCTTAAAGAAGCTTAAATACCATTTGGCCAATTTAACAATGTGGTGAAAAAGCAGATTACGACTGATGCTTTAACAGAAGGGGAATGGGGTTTTGAACACACTAAAACCTGTTTTCTAAAAGAAATAATTCCATTTATTAAAGACGTTAAAAGCATATTTAATGTTTTTTGATAAAGATTATTAAAGAAGGTAACAGAAGTACAAATATTGTTATGAGAGAATTTAATATTGAATTCCAAAAAAAGGTTGATACTAAGGGGACTCATCCACACCAATGTCATCTAAAAAAAAATATCAATGGTTGTGATTAAAACATTTAATTTATTTCATCACCAATTTTTTTAAAATTTAAATATCTCCTACAACCGTTAATCGTAAGTAAAAAAAAATATACCATCACGACGAGCATTTAATTATCTTTCAATAGATATCCACTTTGATATACTTTCGACAAAAATTTTTTTTACGTTTTTTTCACGTCTTTTTCATCTTTTTTCCACGTTTTTTTCAGATTTTTCACGTTTTTTTACTTTTTTCACCTTTTTTTTTTCGTTTTTCACGTTTTTTCGAGAAAAAGTTTTTTTTTTCTTCGTTTTTTTCTCCGTTTATCACTTGTTTTCCCCTCTCGTTTTTTTTCCGGTTGTTGAAATTTTCATTAAAAATCATATATGATATAACACAAATATATATAATTTAAAACACTAAAATTAAATATCATATAATGACATAGACACTAATATCATATATGACATAACACAATCCATATATGATTTAACACGACACATACATATATGATTTAACAGTAAATCTAAATATCATATATGATTCTCATGCAAGTTTCAATGAGAAAAAGTCAAAAAAAATGTGAAAAAAACGGAAACAATTTTTTTGTCGAAAGTATATCAAAGTGAGAAAACGTGAAAAAAAACGTGGAAAAAGGTGAAAAAACCGTGAAAAAATGTGAAAAAAAGTGAAAAAAACTTGATTTTTTTTTTGTCGAAAGTATATCAAAGTGGATATCTATAGAAAGATAATTAAATGCTCATCGTGATGGTATATTTTTTTTCGCTTGACGATTAACGGTTTGAGAGATATTAAGATTTGAAAAAAAATGTTGAAAATAATTTTTGGATTAATCTTATCCATTAGATTAAGATGAAGATGAAGGGTGGAGATTAGTCCCCTAGTATCCACAAAAAACTTTGTATCTAAATGAACCTAAATCATAGTTTTTAACCAGATAGAAGCTGTTGTTCAATAGTATTTTGTAGACAACCAATGCTTTGAAATTCAAAAGAAACAATTTTTGATTGAAAATGATCAACTCTTGGATCAAATCATTTCTCAAGATATTATTAATATTGTTGTAAATTCTTCTGTGGATATGAATACTTCTGTGAATGTGAATTCTTTTGTTGTTATGAATGATTCTATGAATTATGTTGAAAATTGCAACAAGTGTCTAGAATTTGAAGCTGAGCTTATCAAACAACACAACATGGTTAAAAAAGATGAGTATAATAGACTTTCAAAAAGCTTTTCTAAACTTGAACAACACTGCATTTCTCTTGAACTTGCAGTGCAACTCAATAAAGAAATTTTTCAAAAGAATAACACATCTATGAACCAAACTAAACCTACATTTGATCACTTGTTTGAATTGAACAATTTGAAAGCTTAGCTTCAAGCAAAAGACACAACAATTGAGAAGTTGAAGGAAAAAATCAAACATATGAATAAAACTTCCACCGCAAACAGTGTGAAAAAGGACATAGATGAGATTGAGACCATCAACATAGAACTAAAACATAGGGTGGCAAAACTAATTATTAAAAATGAGCATTTGAAACAGACTTATAAATAACTCTATGATTCAATTAAACCATCATGTGTTCATGTTAAAGAACATGTTGAATCTTTGGTTAATCAATTAAATCAAAAGTCTATTGAAATTATTGATTTAAATGCTCAACTTTAGGAAAAGGTTTTTGTCATAACAGCATTAAAAATGATCTTAGGAAATTAAAAGGAAAGGACATAGTTGATAATGCTGCCCAAGTGTCAGACGCTACCATTATTACTCCAGGAATGTATAAGCTTGACCCAGTAACCTTGGCTCCTAATGATAAGAATAATAGGGAAACTCACATATACTACCTTAAGCACACTATGGAACAAGCTGCTATTCTTAGGGAGATAGTTGAACAAGCTATATCACTAAACCCTTTAAATACTGCATCGTACTCTGCATGTAAGTATGTTAAGCTTATTCAAGAGTTGCTAGGATATGTTAGAGATACTTGCCCTGATATTCACAAACCTAGTGAGAAATTAGTTATGGTCACGCCTATCAACAAGAAGAAAATAGTTAGGTTTGCTGAACCCGTCATATCATCAAGTACATCCCAAAAATAGTTAGGCTCTTCCTAAACACAGGAAAAATAGACCACTAACAATTTTGTGTTAACTTCTACAGGAGTAAGCCGGTCTACTAAATCTAGCAGGTCAAAGTCTATAGACAATACAAAGAATGATAGGATCTTGCAGATTTCAAGTAGTATCCAGAAGAAGAATAAAGTAGAAAACTACTCTAGGATAGTTAAGTCTTGTTTGAATAAACCGAATTATGATGTTGAACCATCTAGAAATGCAAATGTGCAACATTCCAAATTAAATACAAATTCTGAGCTAATGTGCATTAAATGTGATAATTCTATGTTTGATGCTAGACATGAATTATGCTTTCTTGAATTTGTTTTTGATATGAATGCGAGTTCCAAATCTAAGTTTGTTAAGAAAGCTAAAAAGAAAGAATAATGGAAACCTATAGGAAAAGTGTTTACTAAAATTGGATATAACTTGTGACCTACAGGAAGGACTTTCACTTTAGTTGGAAATGCATGCCCTTTAACTAGGATTGCCGCCACTAATAAAGTGCCTCTTAGGGAACCCATTCCTCTAGAAGTAGTTGCACAAGAATCTATAGTAACTAATGTTTATACTAGGAGACCTAAGGTACCTAAGACTAATGGTTCCAATAGCAAACCTAAGATTAAAGAATCTATGATTTCTAACAAAAAGGAACCCGATACATCTCGGGGATCCAATACTTCAGTTGCTCCATCTTCTTCTCTTGTCGATCTCAGGTTGTCCAAATTGTTTTGTGGTATTCGGACTCCGGATGCTCAAAGCATATGACTGGAGATCGCTCTCAGCTCACCAATTTTGTTCACAAGTTTCTTGGTACTGTCAAGTTCGGTAACGACTAGATTGCAAAGATTATAAGGTATGGTGATTATCAGATAGGGAATATCACAATTTCAATGGTTTATTATATGGAAGGACTAGGACACAATCTATTCTCCGTTGATCAATTATGTGACTCAGATCTTGAAGTAGCTTTCAGAAAACACACGTGCATTATTCGTAATTAGGAAGGTGTTGATTTACTCTCAGGATCTCAGGAAACTAAACTTTATACATTTTCAACTGGGGATATGATGGCATTTTCTCCAATTTGTCTCTTATCCAAAGTCTCAAAGACCAAATCCTGGTTATGGCACCGACGATTGTCACACTTGAACTTTGGTGCTATTAATCATTTAGCTAAAAATAGTCTTGTACGAGGTCTTCCCTAATTGAAATTTGAAAAAGATCGTCTGTGTTCGGCATGTGAAATGGGCAAAAGCAAGAAACAATCACATAAACCTAAATTTGAGGACACCAATCAGGAAAACTATATCTTTTACACATGGATCTGTGTGGGCCTGTGGGTGTTGCAAGTATAAATGGGAAAAAGTACATCCTCGTCATCGTGGATGATTACTCTCGGTTCACATGGGTGAAGTTTCTAGCATCAAAGGATGAAGCTCCTGATTTCATAATCAAGTTTTTGATAATGATACAAGTTCGATTGAATGCAACTGTCAGGAACATTCGTATAGGTAATGGAACTGAGTTTGTCAATCAAACTTTACGTACCTATTATGAGAGTGTCAGTATCTCTCATGAAACATCAGTTGCACGCACTCCACAACAAAATGGTGTCATTGAAAGGCGAAATCATACTCTTGTTGAAGCCTCTAAAACAATGTTAATCTACGCAAAATCTCCTTTATTTCTATGGGCTGAGGCAGTCGCTACTGCATGTTACACCCAAAACTGATCCATTATACGGTGTCATCATGGAAAAACACCTTATAAGCTCTTACATGACAAAAAACCTGATCTATCTTACCTTCATGTCTTTGATGCACTTTGTTATCCAAAAAATAATAGTGAGTATTTGGGCAAACTTCAAGCTAAAGCTGATATTGGCATTTTCATTGGATATGCACCCAAGAAGAAAGCTTACCATATCTACAACCGACGTACCTAGAAAATAATTGAAACTATCCATGTCGATTTTGATGAGCTGACGGCAATGGCTTTTGAACAACTTTGTTCAGGACCCGGGCTTTAATTTATGACTCCTGCAACATCCAGTTCAGGATTCGTTACAAACCCTATTCCTCAACAACCTTGTAATCCACCACCTAGAGATGATTGGGATCTTTTGTTCCAACCAATGTTCAATGAATACTTCAATCCTCCAGCAATTGTTGTATCTCTAGTACCAGTCGTTAATGCACCAAGAGCTGGTGATTTAGCTGATTTACCTGTGTCTACGTCAATTGACCAAGATGCTCCATTAACAAGTATCCCATCAACACAAGAACAAGAACATTCTCTAATTATTTCTCAAGGTTTTGAAGAATCACCAAAAATGCCACATTTTCATAATGATCTACTTCACGAATCTCTTCATGAAGACTCGACTTTTCAAGGATCGTCATCTAATGTGAGACCAATCCACACTCTATTTGAATCACTTGGTAGATGGACTAAGGATCACCCAATAGCAAATGTAATCGGAGATCCTTCTCGATCTATCTCCACCAGAAAGCAACTACAGACTGATGCCATGTGGTGTTATTTTGATGCATTCGTAACTTCTGTAAAACCAAAGAACTTCAAACATGCAATGACCGAACCATTATAGATGGATGCAATGCAAGAAGAAATTCATGAATTTGAAAGGCTACAAGTTTGGGAATTGGTGTCGTGCCTAGATAAAGTCATGTTGATCAAACTAAAATGGATTTATAAGGTCAAGACGGACGAATTTGGCGGGGTACTAAAGAATAAGGCTAGATTAGTTACTCAAGGATTCAGGTAAGAGGATGGAATCGATTTCGAGGAATCATTTACACTGGTTGCAAGAATAGAGGCCCTCCGTATCTTCGTAGCAAATGCAGCCAACAAAAATATGGTGATTTTCCAAATGGATGTCAAAACGGCTTTCTTAATTGTCGATCTCAAAGAAGAGGTCTACGTTTCTTAACCAGAAGGATTTGTTGATTAGGATAACCGATCGCATCTGTATAAGCTTAAAAAGGCCCTATACGGTCTCAAACAAGCACCACGTACATGGTACAATATGTTGTCAAGTTTCTTCATTTCACAACATTTCTCCAAAGTTGATCCAACACTCTTCACACAGAAAGCAGGAAATGACTTATTACTGGTACAAATTTATGTTGATGATATAATATTTGCATCCACTAATACTGCTTTGTGTAATGAGTTTGCTAATCTGATGAACATTAAGTTCAAGATGTCGATGATGGGGCAGATGTCATTCTTTTTAGGATTATAAATTTCTCAAAGTCCCAAAGGCATCTTCCTAAACCAATCAAAATATGCTTTTGAAATTATTAAAAAATATGGTTTGCTAACTAGAGATTTTGTAGACACACCCATGGTGGAAAAGAATAAACTGGATAAAGATCTACAGAGGACACCAGTTAATGCTACACTTTATCGTGGCATGATTAGATCCCTCATGTATCTGACATCCAGTAGACCTGACCTTATTTATGCAGTCTGCTTATGTGTCTGGTATTAGGCAAAGCCTACCAAAAAGCACTTAAATGCAGTTAAATGGGTCTTTTGATACCGAAAGGGAACCATTAACATGGGGTCTTCTGGTACTAGAGGATATCATGTAAGGTCTAATTAAGACATCAATATTCACGTTGCAGATTACGCCGCTGATTGGATGTTTGGACACTAAGATTGCACAGTTACATCACGACTCACGCGCATTCTTAGGTGATTACAATACTTGTTAGCTGTCTTTTAAGAAGCAAAGGCAATTATGATATCGAGTCCAGAGGATGAATTTATTCTTAATATTGGGTGTTATGCTCTAATTCCTATGGATGCGTTCACAGATAAAACTGATTTGGTTTTCAATTCATAAGATTCCTTTGTATTAGCGTAACAAAACTGCAATTGCTCTATGCAGCAACAACGTTCACAACACTCAGAGCATATAAGCAATGCTGTCGGCTTCTTTTTATAAAAGATCTGGTGGAGAAGAACTAGTGCGAAACTTTTAACTTTGTCGGAGAATTTCAACTTAGCTGGACATCTTTACCCAAACCTTACACCAGAGAAAGATTCATTTTACTTGATCCCGGAAGCTGTTATGAGAGCGCTGTGTCTCTCGGAAACGCTTAACAATTTGACAGCGGAAGCGGACGGGTAAATGGTCGGTTACTCGCGGTATATCTATCATTAATTGTACATAATAAGAAAAACTATAAACAACAAAAATTTTTTTCCTTATCATATAAAGTTTTAAAAAAGAAAATTACAAATTACAAAAATTAGAATAAATCTATAATATGCGTCTCATGGCATGTCTTTTGAAAATTGATAACATTCTAGGCCTTTATTAACTGTCATTTTACTAATGGATACGAGGTTGTAATGAAGTTCGGACAGAAATTATAAAAGTTTTAAAAACATGCAAAAATGGCTTGCTTTTATTTTTTATAGCAACCCAGTACATCATCTTAAAGGCAAGTATTTTCAAAAAGAATAACTGAACTCACAACGGGAATTTCATATTTTTCTAGGGGAATGAATTTACTTAATATTAATTCCCAACAGGCTTGTGCTTACTATTGCGATTAAACATCTTAAATAAACCTTAAGCTCTTTCCTTTATTCACAACAGTATAGTTTGTCAGTGCGCTTATGTGATAAAAACGAGAAACTCTTATTTTTTATGGTGTTTGTTTTCAGATAATAACAACATTAATATTAGAAATTATCAAAAATCCCTTTACAAAAGTCTCATTTGACCACTTAAACAACGACTACAACTCTTTAAATAGAAAACAAGTCATTGTTTCAGGGAGAGAAAATGTCAAATATCTTCTTCATAAAATTAGTTTATGATAAATGGAAAAAGGTTTTAAACAATAACAGATTAACAAGTCAAAGGGAGTTAATTAAGTTTAACTTATGTGTGCCTTAAATGTCATGTGTTTTATTGCCTTTTAGGGATGTAAGATAGCTCAAAATAAATGGTAGTGTATGGTTTAGTTAAAATTTTTAGTGAATAGATGTGTGCCATTACATGAAACTTTATTTCTGCCTTAGAAAACTGTTGATTAATGACAAAATATGTCAACCACACAAAAAAAAAAAAGGGGGGGAAAAACTTTTTTATTCTAAAGTATTGGGGGCATTTGTGTCAAAATAAGAGTTTCAAAACAACACCCCCTTTGCTCCCTGTTTCGTATAACACACACACAAAACACATATATTTTTTTCTTCTTTATCATTGATTTACTACGTGCAAATTAAAGACTCGATCAACAGTTGATTTCAAGCTTAAGTCTAATAAAAAGTTGTTCCCTACACCTAAAAACCTTATTTCTCAAAGGAATTATGTTGATCACACTTTTTGAATTTGAAAACCCTCTGAAAGTGATCTAGGGTTATTCCAAAATCAAAGTGGATCGAAAAAACTTAAATTGGTTGAGGGGTTTTGTTCGTCTAAGGGTGTACATTACTCACTTAAAGCAGTTTTGAAATTGGTTAACATATTGTGTAGTTTTGATTGATTCTTGTGTGCAAAAATTAGGGATATGGGTAGAATGTGTAATAAGTTAGTGGGTTTGTGCCTAGAGTGTGTTAGTACTTATCCTTGTATGCATTAGAGCTGTTAAATCCTTAGTTTGAACATAAATAATACATGATTGTGTAATTCATGTAGTTACTTGTTCATTTTGAATTTTGTGGCAATTTCTATGGTTAATTCATACGTATATTGCTTCTCGTGATGTTATTGGTCTCTAATATCTCTGTTTAAAGAGATTTTGATGTGTAAAATGATAAAGTGTGTAATTTTGGATTATGAGGCGAATTAAGTATAATTTGAAGGAGGCGAATTAATCTGTTGACTTAAGGAGGCGAATTAATCTTTTATGTAAGGAGGTAAATTAATCTTTTATGTAAGGAGGTGAATTAATCTTTTTAATTAAGGAGGCAAATTAATCTATTTACTTAAGGAGGCGAATTAATCTTTTTATTAAGGAGGCGAATTAATCTTTTTACGTAAGGAGGTGAATTAATCTTTTTTATTAAAGAGGCTGTCGAATCTCAAAAATCACTTCACTTCATAATTAAGAACAAGAAAAATAGGAAGAAACTAGGAAAAATTGTAGAGTGAGAGAGAGAGTAGAGAGAGAAAGTAGAGAGAATGAGATTGTTTACTTGCAAAATGAAAGTTACAAATGACCAACCCCCTCACTTTCCTTGAGGAGGTGTATATGTATCAAAACTAAAAGGCTTTCATGCCTTTAGTAATTCCACAGCCCAGGCTCGGGATTACTTAGGCTTTCGCCCGATACACGTGACCGGTTAGCTTACATTTAAGAGCCCGTTTACCCATCTAGTCTATTACAACGTATATTATTTAATGACCGAGACCTAATATAATTAATGAACGAACTTCCTATGTTTGACTCAATATTTTGAGGCTAACGATCTCCCCCGAAGTGAGTTCATTGTGACACTCCTTCATGAGATCAATGAGATTGCTTTTGTCGTTAAGCTCTTGTGATCTTTGTCTCTGTCTACGTTGTAGGCTTGTTCCTTCATGCTTTGTGATCTTTGATCTTTAGCCTTTGTCATTGTCTTTTGACTTTGTCTTTCGTCGAGATCTTTAAATCTTTTCCTTTCCGTCTTGATCGTCTTTGCCACCATATTATCTAGTGTCTTGACCAACATGCTCATACTTTGCATCATCTTGAAAGCTTGCTAACAATCTCCCTTGATAGACTTGATATCTTTGAAGGAAGATCTTGTATATCAGAGTTTGTGCGGAAGTCTTTGTCTTTAATTCTTGAGCTTTCATGATTCTTGAATCTCGATGCTTATAGTATGTCTTTGTAGTTTGAGCATGAGCATGTGGTAATGAATCCGACTTCAGCTGGAATAAGGCATCACCATCTCCATCTTTATGTATCCTGAAATAAAACAGTTAGCAATAAGCGTGTGGACGAATATGGCTTTGTCATTCGTTTGGATTTGGTTAGATTAACCTTTGGTTCTGTAGGACTGTCTTACAGTATAAATAATAGTACCTGTGATCATGTAAGATTCAAGAACTCCTTGACCGGGTTTCCAGCTCAAAGCGTATGATTTCTAATACAGATATTAGAGTATCCCATGATAGCTAGTTTCTCATAACGAACGTTCTCAAGCATGACAACACGGTAAGAGTGAATCAGATAGTTACTATCTTTCTGATTAGGCTGTCAATTCATTTCCTGGAACAAGTTTTTGATTCACCATTGAATCGCACCATCGTTTCTTTTCTATTGACACAAGTTGATTCATATCGAATCTCGTAAGTCACCTACCATATCTGTTTGATACTGGCTCCAAGCAGGATTTCCATCGTCTATTGAGTACATAAGTATCACCGATGTTCTGAAACATCTCAAGGATTAATGTCGTAGACTCTTGTTACAGCTTGTGAACTAACTGGTGTTCAACAAGTGTTAGTAATGGAATGATTTCCTAATGAATTTATTTATGGATCTCTGGCTCTAGACTCGATTATGCATTTTTGTTTAGTAATTACGTGAGCTGGAGCAGACTGCCACCTATTCCATATAAACTATCTCGGTGTGAAAAGTTAAGTAGAATCGTGCTGATCACCGTGACAAATAGAAAAGTTTCTGTGAGAGAAACCCGAATGGCTGGGAAGGGTTGTGCCTTGCATCACTAGGTCCGTTTTTTGAAGTCGTCCTTCAAAGTCAGCAAATCAACATTGTGATTCAGACAACATATGTATAACCCGTTCTGTCTAAGTTGTGTTGAGGATTTTTCTTTAGACCTTATCCCTACATTTCTTTTTTAATACTTCCAACCCCTTCAATGCTTACCAAGACGTCCATTACAAACACTTGTTGTGATTATACCAATGTTAGCTTTTATCTTAGTCGGCATTCTTCCCTTATACACATTCATCTCCAATCATACCTAAGGACTGCTATTTCTAACTATGGAGTGTCCTTGGGTAGATCCCTCCGGTTCTGGTTGGATCATAGGACAAATACCTAACCTTACCACCTTATGACTTCAGAATCGTCGTGAAATAAGATGTTGTAGGGTATGAGATCGTAACCATAAAACCTTTTTCGAAGAGTATCAAGCACTTTGAGTCGATAAGATCACTTATTATTTTCAAGATCACATTTTAAATACATTTCTCCCCTTATTTTAAATACTAATTCACTTAGTTTTTGAAATACTTTGTGATTAAAATTTGTCTTGAAATACCATGGGGAAAACTTTTACTTAGCATGAATTACATGGAACATAAACTTGCTCCCCCTCAATTTTACATATGTTTGACACCAAAAACAATGATACCAAGTTGTAAAATGAATATAAAATTAAGGGTTAGCATTGTTGAGCACACAATTTTGAAAGATTATTAATTGTCATCGAAGAATTCTTGAAAAATTATGCTCAACCACCTAATCATCTTATAACAATCAATCTATTTAATAGTCATTATTATTCCTTAGATGTTATGAAGACCTTTTATAATGTGTTGAATACATAAGAATTGTCATGTTATGATGTATCCAACAATCATTAAAACATTGTTTTTTAGAAAAAAGTGACACCAAATGTAGAATAATTGTCGTGTAAAACAATATGAGGACTGGAGTGTTGAACACACAATTTTGAAAGATTTTGAATCGTCATTGAGAAATTCTTGAAAAATTATGTTCAACTTTTTGAAAAACCAAATGTTAGAAGACTTCTCTTCTAACGCTAAGGATAAGCGCACTTATGCGTACACTCTCCTTTGTCGGTCGGGTCCCGAGTTGTAATCTGAGAGTGATTACAAGTCATAAAGAAAAATTAGAAATGACATGTTTTGAAAACATTTGAAACTCCTGTTCGAACTTCATTTACACGCCCGTGTCGATGTTAATCAACATTTCTAGGTACGTAAATGTTATCGATTCCAAGAGACATGTCGAGAAGAATATTTTTTGAAACATTTTCTGATTTTTTGATTTTGTATTTTATTTTTGAAATTTTATATTTTTGTATTTGGTTTTATAACAAATAATTACATGTGGACCACAGCATGTTATGTGATGGTTAAATAGTAATTCCAACTTTTGTCGTGATGTCTCTGTCTTTCTGCTAGAGGAACAACTTTTGGAACCAGCTTTGAACTTGACAGTTCATTGCTGTGGTCGTGAATTCCGAGTTCTGAACTGTTATGATCAGAAGTCATTGCTTATGCATCAGATGAAAATTCCTTGAAGCCCTGGTTTCTCAGATATCAGTCTTTTCAGCAACCAAACTCGGAGTCCTTCCTTTGTAGGATTTAAAGATGTACCTGCATGTATGTTAAGTGTACCTGCACTGACATCAAGAGTTTGTTTGCATTCATACTGGTTAGTGATATCGTCATTTGAACCATTTTGGTATGCACTATCAACCTTGGTTGTGCTAGATGTGAATATCATTCCAGTAGGAACCCACCTAAGACCAAATGTCTTGAAAATTTTACCCGTTGGTTTCCACCTAAGACAAGATCTATGAGTCATTGTTTTCTCATGCATAACGGAAGTCTTTTTGATTGAAGAACTATGTCTTTTTGGGATCTGTCTTTCTGGTTTCTTTGCAAAACTTGTTTGCTCTACGGGTATGTATCTTTTTGTTGTCTTATTATATGGAACCTTAGCACGTGAGTTGACTTCATTCATGAATTTTGTTACACAAGAATCATGATTGGCATTAAAGAGACATTTCTGACATGTTGAGCAAACAAAATGTTTGGAGTCAGAAAAACTTCTAGAATTCCTAGAGTGTTCTGCTATGGGCACAGTCTTTGTCGTGACGCAACTACTCTTAGATGCATGCCAATTCCTAGACTTTTTGTTATTGATCCTAGGTTTTGGTTTGCTACCATTTTCCGTGCTTTGTGATATAGCAGAAGGCATCACACTAGGTTCCGAATTCCTACTGCTTTCTTGTGTCTTTTTCTTAGCTTCCTCTAGGTAGTGATTATGAACCATGCCATTTGAGCTATACCTAGATGAGCTAGGTGCAATCATGTGATGAGGTTTTGTAACAGCAGATTCTCTTTCCTTAGGCGAATAATGTGTAGTGACTGGTTTTGACAAATCGTTATTGACATCAACTTTGGAGGCAAATCGTTGCTTTGAAATTCTAGGTTGTTCAGACTTAAACGTAGTCGGTTTTCTAACAACTGATTGGTTTCTACGTGGTTGTAAAGCCGGTTTCCCTAAGATTGACGATTTTGCAAACTTAGTATTCATACTATTTCCTGTTAATTTCCTTAACTCATTTTTTAATGCTGCAATTGCAAACCCTTTTTCCTGAAGTTGAGCTTTGAATTTATCATTATTTGCAATCAAAGAAGTTGTGTGTTCTATGTTCTTATCTCTCGTTGTCTTGATAGAATCAAACATTTCTTTGTAATGCCTTTTCAAAGTCTCATTTTTCTTAAGTAATTTAGCCACTTTATGTTCCAATTCGATGTTTATTGTTTCAATTACATCTATGTCATGTTTAACCTTGGCTTCATTACTTGTTACTTTCAAAAATTGACCATGTTGCCTTTCTTTTAAAGCTTGATTTTGATATTTAAGTTCGAGATTAACACAATGTGCTTCCATTCTTAAAAAATCTTTTTGAAATTGGACAACGGTCTTTTTGAGATGAATATTTTCAGATTCAAGAGATCGATTTAAGAGTTTAGTTGTCTGGTTATCAGTTAATTTAGCAGGCAAAGGACATGTGTCATGACATTGTTCAGCATTCTGGTCAACCTTTCCTTCATTATTGAATTCAGGTTGCTCAGTATGCTGTTGTCCAGTAGCAAAGATATTGATTTTAGCAGTTGTTTGTACCTCAGCCATTGGCTCTTCATCATATATGGGTCTGATATCTGCATCATCAGCATGTGCATCATTCCCTGAACTGCTGCTTGTATCTTGCTCTTTTAATGATGCCCTACTGCTTTTTGTATCAACCAAGCTAGCATCCAATGCTTTACTCGAATCAACCTTATCCTCTGTTGTCTGCATTTTTCTTTCATTCACCCAGCTGTTATACTCTTGTTTATGCTTTGCTCTTTCATCAATCGACTTCTTAACAGATTCCATGTGTTGGATCAGTGTGTCACGGAATTCTGGAATCGCGAGTTGAGTGTATTGTAGAAATTTGTTGCGTGTCATGTCAACATATTCATCATCCAAATAAATCCGTGACTTGATGAACATCTGAAACTGTGTTTCGAGTACTTTAAAAGAAGCCATGGATCCAATCTCTTGAAATTCTTCTTTGTCAAGTTGCTTTTCTAATTGATCCATGTTTAGGAACATTGTGCCTATTGTAGGTCCTTGGTATAGGATCTGACTAGCCTTTGTAAGACGATAGATAACTTGGATAAATCCAAATCAACTATATGAGAGACACTGACTATGAATATCAAGTGTTAATGCGGAAACTTAACACAAGAATTAAGAAGAAACAGTAATACTAAATTGCTAATAAGCTCTATGCTTCTATTGATATATTTCAATCACGTTATATAACATTGTGCCTTAGGGTTCCTTTTATACACCAAGGAAACCCTAATGGGCTTACAAACGTGTCAAAGGATAATACATATCCTTTCCTAAGATATCTCCTAAGATATCTCTAAGATAACTATTACTATTCTGTTACATAAACAGACTTAACTATGAACAGACTTAACTAACTATGACCAGTACTAACTCTAGTACTGCTACTCTACCAGTACTAACTTAGTACTGCCAGACTTAACTTAGTACTGCTAGTATTAACTCAATACTACCAGAACTAACTATTACTACCAGTATTAAGTCTGTTACAATCTATTTTCCCAACAATCCTCCCCTAACTTGATCTTCACTTGTGAACTTCAAGTTCCTTCAAAACATTCTTGATCTTTACTTCAAATACTTTAAGCTTTCTGAGGATGTTGTAAATAGAATCCTTTAAGTTATTCTTGATCTGCAACACTTCAAATTATCTCTTTTTAATCTTTGCAGCAACTATTCTTCAAATTTCTTTAGCAATCCATCATTTCAGCAAACACTGACAAATATTGTTACATCAAATTCATATAGGGTTTCAGTCTATTTCCTACATCCAGGTGTGTTAAACTACTGTGAGGGTGAATCCATGGAAATTTTAAATGGATTTGATGTCTCTTTACAGTTAGCCATTTTAACCTTGGAGTAGATAGTCCTATTGGCCACCAGAAAGGTGTATATCTATGGTCGACTAAAAACCATTTTCAACTATCAGTACACTGAAAACATGTGTGTTGTAATACCATTGGTTTTTGGCAAACCATTACAGCCATTAACGGATTTTGATTTGCCTTTACCTGTCGCCGTTTCGCAGGGCTAGTCAATCCTTTGGCACCTAGAAAAGGTAAATTCCATGGTGGATTGATAACCATGTTCAATTCTTCCTGTACATGAAACTTAGTGAGTTGATTCCATTTCCCCTTTTTCGGTAAGTGTCAACCATCAATTTGGTTTAAATTTTGTTTCTTTACCTTAAGCCATAATCTTATGACTAGGTATGTTTTCCACCAGCCTTTACAACAACAATAAACTTGTGGGCTAGCAACTCTTCACTTAAATTTGATATGGTGAGTTGAAAAATCAATATAAACTATATTTACAAGTTGGTCAACCATAGAAGAATTTGAGAGTCTTACAAGAGTCGTTTGCTCCTGGACTAGCCAGTCCTTATGTTTGTTAGACATGGTGAACTGATAACCATTTGTTGTGTTAGTGCATAGCACCTCCACCAAGTGTTATCCTTCTCATTTCTGTCCTAGACTTCTAACTCATTAGACTTCACTACTTCCTAATACCAGCTTGCTTTTCCATCATTTTTAACATTTTGTAGCAATTCTCATCTGGCTTTCCTCCTTGTAGTTTCTTATCTAGCATGGCTTTGCACATCTCAGCAGATAATGGATATGTTCTTTCAATCAACATATATATATCCATTGACTCTAAGTTCAAACAATGTACTCTACAGGAATCATAATATCTCCAACTTATGATCCTTTGCTGACCTAATGCACTCCAAATAGGATCTGTACTAAGAGGTTCTTCAAACATATTCTTTAAATATTTCCAAAATACCTTCTCTAGCTCATCCTCTGGTCCATCCATCCCATATCTATTCATTACAATCCTATATAACTCAGTAAGATCATCTCTAGATATATCCTTCAGATCAGACAAAATTAATGTACACTATATCAGTTCCATCTTCCCTAACTATTTGGTACACTCCTTTTTCTCCTTGCTTGATGATCTTATAGGTAGCTATACTAGGTGACTTCATAGCTACAGGAACAGGATTAATTGGAGTTTTAGTACCTGTGACAGAATCATCTTGTTCACTAACTTCATCTGAACCTTCAGAGTCATCCTTATCAAGGTCTGTATGCAATCCTTTCCTTGCCATTTGTTTTCATCTCTTCCCAAACTTCTTGGTTGGCTCAGCATCCTTTGCTTCATCATCTTTCAGTCTTTTTGTATTCTTTGTCTGGAGCTCTTCACTAAATCTTTTCAAACTAGCTTTAGTGGCTTCAAGGTTCATTGGTGCAAAGGATTCAACCTGTTTCACAAGCTTATCAAAGAATCTAGAGGATCATCTTGACTTTTGTTGTAGAAGGAGTAACCAGTCCTTGTACCAAAGAATCTAGAGGATCATCTTGACTTTTCCTCCCCTGAGCCTCAGATTCTTCCTCTTCTGAATCTGACAAAACCACATTCCTTCTTTTCAAAATCCCTTCCAGCTTCTTCACCTTCTTGACTAACTTCACAATTGCATTCCCCATTGTCAGCTTGGTTTATTTGAGATCCGCTTCCAGGCTGTCAATTCTTGATATCAACTGAGGAACTACTCGAAGTAAATCATCTACAGGCATTTGTCCTTGGGCATGTTCTTGTGGGGGTGAGAAGTGTTGGTGGACAGGAGATGGCTCCTCAAAGGTGTGCTCAAATGGTGCAGGTTTAGTTTCAGGAATAAGTGTAGGTGTAGGTATGGATGCTGGTGTAGGAGGTGGAGATTGTACTGGAGGTGATGATGTAGATGGTACTGGAGGTGTGGATGATGATGGTTGGGATTGAGCCACAACATCATGTTCTTGACCTGCATTTGGGTTAGTAGCAACAAGTAACATAGCTGGCAATAAAGGTCTTGGGTTTCCTCGAAATCCTTTTCATATTCCCAAAGATCTTTTGTCAGGCTCACAGCATATAAAGGTGTTTGTTTTTCGTGTTGAATATTCAAAATCAGTGCAAAAAGGGCTACCATCAAAAACTTCATCTTCGCTTTTCAAATTGCCACATACCATCAAAAATAAGTTTTTGAAACAAATTATAACTCTATAGTGTATAGACTAATCAAAGCAGTAGCAATTATTGCTACCGATTGATTCCCTTCTACCACTTTAGAGCTTATACAGTGCAAAAGATGGTGGACTAAATATCTCCATTGGGGTGTGAAAAAAACTTTTCCAAAAAGTGAGGATTTCCATCAGTAGGATACCCTATTTGCCCCATCCCCTCAAAAATTTCATTTATTTTTTTTTATTTGGAACATTGTATCCACTGTGGATCTCCTAATTGAAGTGTATTTCTAATAGATGCCTCAGTGATTGAGAACCCTATGGTATCAATGGTTGCATTTATTTCTAGAGTCCCATTAGCATTTGTATTGGTAGTAGCAGTCTGCCAAAACTATTTTACAAGGAATATAGATAGTTAGATTTTCGTAGTTAAGCATACTGAGGTTGGAACCTCAAAGAAATCCACTATCTCTAGCAAACCCTGCAACTTTCGTCAGGTGCGTAAGAAACCCACTTTGATTGTGTTGTCCTCAATATTTTATTGGGCATAAGACAAGTATCAATGAGAGGATGATGTGTACTTGGTTTTGTGCTGGTAACAGGACGCGTTGACTATTTTCGTTATTAATTAAGAAGATTTTTACTTTGCGAAAAGGAGATAGCATAAAAAGAAAGTATGAAGAGAAATCAACCTATCATCCTATATATAGCTTCTCTAAGGAACGATAATAGCGCCGTAAAAATCTCTAACGGTAACATTTAAACAGTGATAAAACAGAAAAAAGTCAAATTTCCTGCAACCAGCATTAACAATAACATACCAGTATTAAAAATTACACTACTAGACTTAATTTTGGTCAACCAAAATTAATTAAGAATCAACCCGAATTAACTCTTTTTCAACCAGAATTAAAAGCTAAAACCTTATCACTCCTGCCTTGCATCTGCACATCCATGCTATGCCTGCAAAGATTAGTCTAAAACAAAGAAAAACATGCTGCAAGAAATTGTATAGACAGAATTAATGAAAACTAACTACCCGAATTAATACTGCTTAACTACCAGTATTTATATGACATAACTACCAGTATTAATATGAACTAACTAACAGTATTAAGACTACTTAGCTACCAGATTTAAACAAACTATACAACTAAGCCTCCCCTTAAATGTTGCTATGGGTTTATCATACCAATGCTAACCACCAAGTAATTAAACCGTGGTCCATCAAAAGGTTTGGTCAATAGGTCAGCTACATTTAAGTCTGTGTGAATTTTCTCCACACTAATGAGCTTCTTCTCATAACAATCTCTTATAAAGTGGTGACGTATCTCGATGTGCTTAGTCTTGGAATGATATACTGGGTTCTTCACAATGCAGATTATGCTTTCATTATCAATGTGGATTTTGGTATTCATGAAATTGAAACCATAGTCCAGCAATTGATTTTGAACCCACAATACTTGTCCACAGCAATTTGCAGCAGCTACATATTCAGCTTCAGTTGTTGAAGTAGCCACTATTGTCTGTTTCTTACATTGCCATGAGATAAGTCTTTGTCCAAGAAATTGACAACCACCTGTTGTGGATTTCCTGTCAAGGTTGGACCCACCATAGTCACTATCAGAGAATGCTTCCAAGTCAAAGGGTGATTCCCTAGGATACCATAAGCCCAAGTTTGGTTTGCCCTTGAGATACTTGAAGATTCTCTTGACAGCATTGAGATGAGAAGTCTTTGGAGTTACCTGAAAACGTGAACAAACACATACTGCATACATAATATCAGGTCTAGAGGCAGTTAAGTACATGAGGGAACCTATCATGGATCTGTACAAGTGTACATCTACATCAATAGCTTCCTCATCCTTTGTCAGAGGCACCTTGGTCTCCATGGGTGTTATTGCAGCTTTCACATTTACAAGATCAAATTTCTTGAGTATCTCAGCTACATACTTGTCCTGAGATATGAAGATTCCTCCCTTGTTCTGTTTGACTTGTAGACCTAAGAAAAATGTGAGTTCACCCATGGAACTCATTTGAAATCTGCTTTTCATCAAGGCTTCAAACTCATCACACCAAGACTTAGAGTTTGTGAAGTACCTGCACTGTTAGTTACTTCTGAAGCACCTGCATGTGGGTTAGCTTGATTCTCTAAAGATACAGGAATATAGTTCATAGAATCAGTAAGATAGTCAATATTAAACATCCATCTATATCCTACTCCTTCTCCACACTTATGAGCTTCTTCTCATAACCAATATTTATAAGTGGCGACGTATTCTCGATGTGCTTTGTCTTGGAATGGATATACTGGGTTCTTCACATGCAGGTTGAGCTTCTCATTACAATTGGAATTTTAGTATTCATGAAGTTGAAACTATAGTTCCAGGCTTAAATATTGTATTTTGTAAAACCAACTTATACTTGTCACAAGTAATTTGCAGCAGCTACAATAATTCAGGCTTCAGTTGTTAAAGTCGCACTATGGTCTGTTTCTTACATTGCCATGAGATAAGTCTTTGTTCAAGAAATTGACAACCACTTGTTGTGGATTTTCCTGTCAAGGTTAGACCACCATAAATCACTATCAGAGAATGCTTCAAGGTCACACAGGGTGATTCCCTAGGATTCCATAATCCAAGTTTGGTTTGCCCTTGAGTACTGAAGATTCTCTTGACGCATTGAGATGAGAAAGCTTTGGAGTTACCTGATAAACTGAACTAAACACATTACTGCATACATAATAATGGTTAGAGGCAGTTAAGTACATGAGGGAACCTATCATGGATCTGTACAAGTGTACATCTACATCAATAGCTTCCTCATCCTTTGTCAGAGGCACCTTGGTCTCCATGGGTGTTATTGCAGCTTTTACATTCACAAGATCAAATTTCTTGAGTATCTCAGCTACATACTTGTCCTGAGATATGAAGATGCCTCCTTTTTTCTGGTTGACGTGTAGACCTAAGAAAAATGGTGGTTCTCCCATGGTACTCATCTGAAATATTTTTTTCACCAAGGCTTCAAACTCATCAACCAAGATTTGTTGGTGAACCAAAAATGATAATCATAAACATACACTTGGACCAGCATGATATCCTTTTTGTCCCTTTGTATGAATCACAGGTCTTGTCAATTGTGCCCCTCTTGTATCCATGCTTCTTAGGAATGTTGATAAATACGCATACCAAGCTCTAGGGCTTGATGTAGTCCATACCAAGCTTTGACATCTCAACCTTATATACCTTTGTAGGATGATGAGGATCAACAAAGCCATAAGGTTGTGAGACAATAAACCTCTTCATCTATAGTGTTCCTTACAGAAAAGCACTTTTAACATCCATTTGGGATAATATGAACCCCATAAATTGAGGCAAAAGCTAAAACAAAATGATTGCTTCTATTCTTGCTTACATGAGCAAAAACCTCATCATAGTCAATACCTTCTTCCTGTGTGTACCCTTGGGCCACCAATCTTGCTTTATTCCTCACAACCACACCTCTTTCATCTCTTTTATTTATGTAGACCCAATTTGGTACCAATACATTCATTACTTGAGGTAGATCTACAAGAAACCATACTTGTTGTAGCTGATCGGTAACAGTTCTGTTGAATGGCTTGACCAAACTGTCATTCTTGTAAAGCTTCAGCATCTTTTTATGTTCCCTGAGATAGAAAACAGGCAAAATACAATGCTGTTCGATCTTTGTGATTGTTTTTGCTGCATTGAATATGACTGAGAGTGGGCATGAGCTCCTGATTTGTTTTGCACTTTGCTTCTAGTTTGCATAGCTGACTTAGGATCACCAAGTATTTGACTTTTTGGGTGAATACTATGAATCCTAAGTGTATGAGTAGGACTGACTTCAATTTCTGTAGGAAGACTATTAAAGTCAGTTATCACACCCTCCTCATCATAAAATGCCTCATCAAAAATTCCTGTCTCAGACTTGTGAAAGATTTCGAGCTCTAGCATAGGTGAATCATCATCATCAAAACTACCAGTATTAACTGGCTCACTACCAGTATTAACTGAAGAAGTACTGGTAGTGTTATTTTTAGGGACTGTCCCTAAATGCTTTAGGGCAATTTCTTCCAACTCTCTTCTAAAAGCTTGAATCTTAGGATTATGTCCTGATGTATCAGTAGAGAAATCCTTCTTCTCTTTTTGAGGTTCTGTCAATGTCTCCTCTTTCTTTGAGTTAGTGGAAGATGTCCGTGATTCATCTTTTTCTTCAGGAATCTTTACAGCTGAAGGCACAACAATAAGCTCTACTTCATCATCTTTTTCCTCAAAAGCAATAGCCTTTGCAGTTTGTGAAGTACTGATTGTTTGTTTTCTCTGAATACCTGCAAGTGGCTTAGCGTGATTCTCCAAGATACAGGTATGTATTTTCATTAGAATCAGTAAGATAGTCAATATCAAACATCCATCTATATCCCCTACTCCCTTTGATATTTGGTTTATCTTAAGAATATTAACATGCAGATTTACTTCTTTTTTAATACTCTTTTTGGTTAACTAAATTATAACCCTATAGGCTTTGACTATTTGGTATTAACCAACTATGATTCCTTCATTCTGACTTTCCATCAAACTTTGCCTAAGCACACTAAGAGTATCTTAGAACTTGGTAACTTAACACCTAAAAGGTCTTATGTAGCTAAAATTGGGTTTGTGGCCAAAAAAAGCTCACCAGGGAGTTTTGTTTTGAGGTTTTGTCACCTTAACCTATTAAAAATATAGCAGCGTTCTAACTGCTTCTGCCTATAAGTGGTTGTAAGAGAGAATTCTGCTAGCATAGTTCTAGCAGCCTCTAATTAGGGTGTTCTGTCATTCTCTTCAGAAACTCCATTTTGTTGTGGAGTTTCTGGCATACTATACTCTTGTTTTATTTCACTTGTTTCCACAAAATTTATGCATATCTCTATTCTTAAATTCAGTGAAATTCATCTGAACTCTATTGATTTCTATCCATAAGACTAAAGCTGGTTTTCCAATCTGCATAATAAAGGTCTGAAAGAATGCACTAGTTTCATCCTTAGCAGGCCAAAAAGAATACCCAACTTATTCTGGTACAATCTTCAGTATGTACAAGGCATTAACTTGCATGGGATTATGCTTTCATGAAGTAGGACCAAAAAGATCCATATGCAAGGTGTGTAGTGGCTTAGTGATTAATCTTTCTAACTTGGCCTTGCATGAGGCCCTGTGTTGTTTGCCTTTATGGCAGGCAACACATGTGTGGTCATTTTTGAAAACCTTGGAAGGTAGACCTCTGACAAGGTTTCCCTTCACAAGTTTGTTTAGATTTTTAAAATTGATATTACCTAACCTTCTATGCCATAATTTAGATTCATCAGATGTGGCTTTAGCAATCAAACAGGCAAAACTTTTTGCAGGAGTAGGTGTCTTCATTTTTTTCGTCAAAACTGTAATATTGTTGGTGTCTAGGGACCTTTAAAAAGTATTGATTTTCATCATAGCATTTTAAAGTCAAAAGACATAACTAGACATTCAGTTTAAGTAAATAGAAACTATGGTGCTATTTCACATATTTGTATATTGAGAAAAGGTTAAAACATGCACTAATTCTTTTACAAAAGACACACTTTCAAAATCTAAATTACCAACTTTATTCTTTCCTTACAGATATATAGCCTTTGCTACCTCCTAAGCGTAACAGATCCCCCATTGAATTCATTTTGAAAATCTCTAGTTGATCCTTGTTACTTTCATGTTGCCCTGAGCATACGCTATCAAATATTCCCTTATTACCTTGTTCTTTCTGGATGTTCCTGCACGAAAAAAGAGAAATTAGTCTTCTCTTAGGGACCAGGCCCCTTTTCAGGCCTTGGGTCTGCCTTGTGGACCTTTAGCATTAAAGTTCTATTAAAAGTAGGTCACATGTTATAATAGAAGTTTGTGGTCTAGTGTTGCCTCAATTATAACTTGCTGAGCGTCATTTAACAGAGATTCCCCAACATCCCATCTTACAGCAGTTAGGTATGTTGACATTTGTGCTGTAGTTTTTGCAAAGGGTCTCCTTACAGATGAATATGATTTTGAAAAATCCCTTCTTTGAGTAATGTGATTCATCTGTGGTCTTTTGGGATTGAACTGTTTGAGGTCTTGTGATAGTTACTGCTGTCTAAGATTTAACAGTATTAATATCTAGTACTAAACAGTATTAACTTTAGGGGCCTAAAGAATTATATTTGTCTAAGCCTATATTTTATTAGGCCTAACAGAAATTAAAACTTTGGCCTTCCTGGAGCCATTTTAAGTTTGTTCTGATCTAGTAACAAATTATTGAGTTGATTAATCTGTTTCATTTGGTCAATACTGGTTTTGCCACCCCATTTACCAGTTATTAACAGCCCTTCTTACACTTCAGTTGCACTTGCATTTTCTTTTCATAATAGTCACATTTTTAATCAATGACTAGACTACCTACAAACATATACTTTTCTTTTTTGAAAATGAGTAACCTTCCTAGTTCTCTTTCAATAATATCATTCCAAATTGTTACTATTAACTTAATATGTTTTCTTTATCTTTGAGTGGTTGCCTAGATAGTTTTATCTGTGTGAGACACAACCTAGGTTCAACTTATTTGTTTTTGGAGACTGACACCTATTTTTCATTAGTTATTCCAAATTGACTTAGTCCATCTACATTTGGTTCTTCAATTTAAACTTTCATGATTCAGTCTCAAAGAGTGCTCAGAGGTTTTTCCACCCCTATAAAGACTCTTTCATGTCATTTGATTTGTCAGGTAGGAAATGCTCAGAAGGAATAGTCATCTGACACACGATCTTTCAGGTTTTTGAGGACCCTTTTTACCATAAACTATTCAAAGATTCATCAATTTCCTCTTGTGGTTTAGGGAGTATAATACTCCACTTAAAAGGGATGTTGAAACACCTTTAAATCATTGGTCTTTGTAAATCTACTGTACGAAGGTTTTCCTATTGAATCCTCTTTTGAACATTTAAAAACAGAAAAGTTCATTTCTTCCTCAAAACTTAGAACCTCATTGTTTGATTGTATTTCAAATCCTAAGTCAACTTTACTTTTTGAACTCATGCCAGAATCAATTAATCTCCAAAGAATTTTAGAAGATTCTTTCTATGAATTTACTGTTTTCTGCAATTTGTTCTTTTCTTTGACTAGGCTTTCATTCTTTTTTATCCTATATTTTTTATGCTTTTCATCTTTTTCCATATATTTCATTAGCTGAAATGTAAGCTTTCATTTAGAGAAAGTTGCTGTTTTTTTGAAAAGTAACAAGTGAGCTTCTGTTTGTAACAACTTGAATATAGGCAAGTATTTGTGCTTCTTGATCACCTAACTGATTCATTTGTTCATCACATAGTGTTTTAAGAGTATTGTATGAATCAATGCAAGTTTTAGAACACAAAGTTACCTCATTGCTTGAGCTGATAGCCATAAGGTTGATTTGTTTCTTACTGCTTCAGTATGTTCATCCCCAATTATCACATCCCATCATCCATTGTCAGCAAACCCATCTGATTACTCTCTCTTTCGCTTCCCAGCTTCTTGATGTTGATACAAAGAGTTCTCTCTTCTTCTTTCCAATCATGTGTCCCCTTTTGCTGTTACATTCCCTAGCTAAAGTCTAGTTTAGTGACCATGTAGTGTTGTGACAATTGAAGGCATTCAAGCTTCTTTTTGTCAAAACCAACAGGTTGGTTTTTCTATCCACTCGACTTCCTTCCTGTTTTCCTTATAGAACTTCTTCATTCGATAGCCAATCATTGCGATTTTCCAAATTTATGTCCATCTCTTCAATGTCTAATATCATCAATTTGTTCCAGATCTATCATGATGTAAGTCCAATCCTTGTTTTTTTTGTTTTAAAGAGAGAATAGATTACTTCATCAGCAAAACCAGTTGCATTAACTTCTTTTTCATGAACATTGGTTGAAGAAGTAGAAGGTGTGCAATCTTTTTGTTCTTTAGTACTGTAACGGCACCAGAAAAACCAGACTTTACCATTTTATTAGTGGCTACTTTTTGCTTTGTGAACAAAAGCAACTTTTTGAGCACTTTGAAGATGTTTTGAAGCACCTTGAATTTCTTGCTCATAAACTCTAAGGTTATTGTATAAAAATCATCAATAGATAAAGTGTCAATCTCGGAGTAGTTCTCATTGTCATTGCTTAGGATTTGACCATGCTGGGGGGCAAAGATCTGAGAGGAAAACTTATGGTTTGCTCCTCTGTTGAATACTTCAGCACCATGAGCTTCCATTTGAGAACAGTAACTGTTGATATCTTATCATATCCCTTTTCTAGCCCTTCTGAATGTGATATTTTTAATGCTTCAAATGTTGTTTGAAAACAGACATTGTTGAATTTGCTCGAATTTGCAATTACCAACAAACCTAGTTTCTTGATGGGGCTTCCCAGATCTCTTTTGCATCATCCATTCCATGAAATGTTTCTCATATGTTCTCTTGGGAATGGCCATCTGCAAGATATTTTAGTCTACCTTTCCTTTTCAAACGGCTTGAATCTCTGCGAGTAACTGGTGTGAAGTATTCTCGAACAATTCCATCCTTTCCAGTTGAAATTCTCTTCTTGGAGTTTCCATTCTGAATTACCTTCCTTACTCATTGTCAATATACTCAGGTGAATGCTCCATCTCAATGACCATTATCATACTCCTCCTTCTTCAGAATTGGAAGTTTGATATTTGACGATAGAGTTGTTTGAGGAATCACTTGTTGTTGTTGTTTAGGTGCAGCACCAGTGTCTGATGCATCTTCATGGTTTGATTCTTCATCACTAAGATGTTGTGAGAACTCATCATTAGCAGTTTGAGACATTTTATAAAGATCTAAAGTAGGGTGATTGTCTGTGGTTCTTAGTGATTCTTCTTTCTCAGAGTCCCTCTAAAGGCTCTGATACCACTTGTAGGTCCTCGGTATAGGATCTGACTAGCCTTTGTAAGACGATAGATAACTTGGATAAATCCAAATCAACTATATGAGAGACACTTGACTATGAATGTCAAGTGTTAATTGCGGAACTTAACACAAGAATTTAAGATGAAACAGTAATGCTAAGTTGCTATTAAGCTCTTTGTTCTATTGATAATTTCTCAATTCACGTGTTAGTACATAAACATTGCACCTTAGGGCCTCTTATCACACCAAGGAAACCCAATGAGCTTTACAAACGTCAAGGATTAATACATATCCTTTTCTAAGATATCTGCATAAGATATCTCTAAGATAACTATTACTATTCTGTTACATAAACAGACTTTACTTTATGAAACAGAACTAAAACTATGTCCCAGTACTAACTCTAAGCACTGCTACTCTCCGTACTAAACCTAGTATTGCCAGACTTAACTTAGTCCTGACAGTATTAATTCAATACTACACAGAACTAACTATTACTACCAGACTTAATCTGTCTATACTACCATTATTACGTCTGTTGCAATTATTTTCCCAACACAGAATGCTCAAACTGGGGAATGCTATTATCGCACGAAAATTTTGTTCCCAACCTTTCTCTTGAAAGCTAGGATTTCTCATCGGATAGGTGGGAGCACTTCTCACTGTCTAGGTCGATTATTTTGGATAGCCTTCCCTCCTATTACATGTCTTTATACTTGATGCCTACTACGGTACGCAACAAGCTTGAATCAATGCGCAATAAGTTTTTTATTGGAGGTGACCAGGAAGACAAGAAGGTGACATAGGTTAAATGGAAAAAATGCATGGCAAAAAGTTAGGGAAACGTGGAGGGCTTGGATAGAGTTGTTTTTTTAGTCTTAATGTCGGGCTTTTATTTAAATGGATCATGGAGGTTTTTGGATCTTTCTCACAGGTCTTTGGGCTCGTGTCATTCATATTTGTATGATTGATTGGTGGAATCTATATAGTTCCATGCCTGTCTACTCAAAGCGAAATCAGCACATGGAGCGCCATTGTTCATTTCATCTCTAGTCTTAAAGTTTAAGGTATGGATTTGCTTTCTTTGTGTTCTCGTAATATTGGGAATGGGGAGTCGACTCGGTTTTAGGAGGATGTATGGTGTGGTAATCAACCTCTTAAAACTCAATTCCCTCGTATGTTCTTGTTGGATACTGATAAAGATTGTTTCATCGCTAGTCGGGTCACTTTAGCGAATTGGAGCTTGGTTCTCAAACGTGATCTGATGGGTGGTATAGAGACAAATCAATTTAATGCTCTAAAGTCCGCTATAGGGTGCGTTAATCTCTCAGACAAAAGAGATTCCTGGAAATGGTCGCTTAATGGTTGTAATGGTTTTTCGGTTGCTTCAGTTCATGATTTGGTGGATACTCATACTTTAGTCGTGGACATTGAGGCAACCCGCTGGAATCGATTCATCCCAATCAAAGTTAATGTGCTTCTATGGAGACTTAAGCTAAATAGGCTTCCATCGAGAGTTAACTTAGATCGGAAAGATATTGATATTGATTCAATTCTTTGCCCAATATGTCATGAGGACATCGAAACTGTTAATCATATCTTCTTTAATTGTGGGATGGCTCAAGGCTTGTGGGCTTTGTTGGCCAAATGGTGGGAGTTGAATATTCCTCTATGTGCAAACATTTCAGAGTGGTATGATTGGCTTGATGACTCTCCTATTCCAAGCGCGTTTGATCTTTGAATGTGTGGGTGGGACTCTTTTATGGACTATTTGGAATTACCGAAATTGCTTGCTTTTTTCTAGTTCTCATCCTAAGAAGTCGGATCTTTGAGATTCCATAGCTTCGCAATCTTTTTTATGGATTTCATCTAGAAATCCTAAGTTTAGGTGTAGTTGGGTTTATTGGTTACAAAATCCGTTAGCAACATATCTTCTTTGTAATATTTTATTCTAGCTTTTGCTAGTTTTTAATATAAGCCGCCGTTCAAAAAAAAAGTCTGAATTTATATGGTTGCTATATTTTGTTGGAAACAAAAAATAATTAAACATAGAACAAGTAGTATACATTTGGTCGTTCTTTAAGACTACTAATCAATATCCATTTAGCAAATGACTTGAGTTAGAAGTTAATTAGTGTAATTAATCAAAATCGAGAATTTGATTTGCTTCATCTCTCCCGTTACCTTATTTATTGTGTTTGCGATGCATGGCTTCCTTTTTCGCGACTCGCAAGATAATTATATGTATTTCCAACGTTTGATCGCTTTTTTACCGGCAAATTGTAGTAAAAATCTAGCAAGAAACTAAGGAACAAGTGTTATATACAATGAAGGATAGAGCATTAAACCATATTATATGATTAAGGCGAGGCATCGATAGCATGATATAGACATGTGTAGTAATGATCTAGTATATTGATTTCAACAATAATTTACTAAATGATGATTCTAGAAATCAATTGGATAGCTATGTCTTGTTTAGTTGTTTGTTTATTTTGTAATGGGATATTATTATATTGTTTAATTATGGTAGAAATCACTTGCCTGTTAGTAAATTGATTTACAAATAGTTGTTAGATATTTGTCTGATTTTATGTGTTGGTGGATTTTGCAATCTTGCCTTTATTGACTATGGCTAAAAAGTAATATAATTAGATAATTGCTAGATTCAAACTTGTTTTTATATAAAAGATATCCACATAATATGACTTGTTCATCTCATTTGTGAGATTCTTTATCTTCTTTATTATCTTCTTTTTATTTATACATCCAATTAAGATAATTGACATGTCATTGTGTGGATGTTTTTGTGTAAAGGTTTTGTGGTTCTAGCATTCCTCATATAATTATTTGTTACCTTTCTCGCGGCTTTTTGTTGTTTGCATGTTAGTTTTGTAGTTTGATTTTTGAAACAGGTTAGCGCACTACAAGAAAAAGGGGAACATGTGACGGAATTTTTCCCGGCGACAGTTGCTAAACGACAAAAATGGATCCTACGTGGCACCAATTCTCTTAGACTTTTTAGTCAAAGAATTCAGACGTTTTCCCGGGCGGACATGTCGAAGGGATAATGTCATTAAAGGTTTGGACAATTATTTCAACGGAAAAACGTAGCGGGATTTTTCCCGCTTACCTTTCCCCGACGACATGTCGCTGGGGATTCACTTGTCAATTTTCAAAAAAATAATTAGTGTTAATTACGTTAGAGGTGACGTGGACACACTTTTCCCCAGCGACATGTCGCCGAGGATACGACGTTGACTTTGTTGACCGTATTAACAATATTGGTTAATATTGTCGATTGGTTAACAAAGTTTTCCCAGCGACATGTCGTCGGGGATAACTAAATTGGGCTTCTGGTTTGGTTTGGGCTTTTATATTACGAAATCGGGCTTCTGGTTAACAAAGTTGCCCCAGCGACATGTCGCCGGGGATAGGGTTTGACTTTGTTGACTTTTAACTAAACTACGTTTTTAGGTTCGTTTCGGTCCGATATTAAGTATATTTTAACAAAAAATATAGATACGTTTTTAAGGTGTGTTAATGTTTGTACCATTGGCATGTCGAGGTGATTGTTATACCTTAAACATAGGTTTTGGTTTGCTACCATCAGCAGTGCTTTGAAATCTAGCAGAAGGCATCACACTAGTTTTTGAGTTCCTATCTCTTTCTTGTGCCTTTTTCCTAGCTTCATCTAGATAGTGATTATGAACGATGTCATTTGAACTAAATCTTGGCATGTTCTTAGAACTATTCCTAGATTCGCTAGATGCAATCATATGATCAGGTTTTGCAAAACGGATTCTCTTCTATTAGGCAAATATTGTTGAGTTACTCGTCTTGACAAATTGTTATTCACATCAACTTGGGAGGCAAACCGTGGTTTTGACATTTGAGGTCTTTCAGATTTAAACGCATTCCGCTGTCTAACAATTGATTGTTTTCTTAGTGATTATAAAATCGGTTTCCGCAATACTGATGTTTTAGCAAACTTACTATCTACACTATTTCCTTTTAAATTCCTTAAGTCATTTTTTAAAGCAGCAATTGCAAAAACCTTTTCTTGAATCTGAGCTTTTGAATCAGCATTATTAGCAAGCAAAGAAGTTATCAGTTCTATAGTCTTAGATCTCGTAATTTTAATAGAATCATACAAATCTTTGTAATGCTTTTTTAAAGTCTCATGTGATTATTCACCTTTAATTTTGGACATGCATAGTATAGTTTACCGTAACTCTTAGGTTTATACGATTGTCGGAGAACTACATCTCCTTCTGCACACCTACATGCAAAAGCTTCATGTGGCACCATGTTTGCCATCTTTTTGTTGTTTTGATGTTAAGAGTGTGTGATATGTTTGTGGTTGTTATAGTATCTGCTTTTATGGTATAAAAGATTATTTGGCGGGGGTATTTGGCGGGAGTATTTGGCGGGAGTATTTAGCAGGAGTATTTGGCGGGTGTATTTGGCGGGAGTATTTGGCAGGGGTATTTGGCTAGAGTATTTGGCAGGAATCTAATGTATAACCATACCATATCAACTCATCCGTTGAACATCGAATATACAACCATAACATATCGACTCATCCGTTGAACATCGAATGTACAACCATAACATATTGACTCATCCGTTGAACATCGAATGTACAACCACAACATATCGACTCATACGTTGAACCTCTAATGTATAACCCTAACATATAGACTCATCCGTTGAACCTCTAATGTATAACCCTAACATATCGACTCATCCGTTGAACCTCTAATGTATAACCATACCATATCGACTCGTCCGTTAAACGTCTAATGTATAACCATACCATATCGACCCGTCCGTTGAACGTCTAATGTATAATCATACCATATCGACTCATCCATTGAACGTCTAATGTAAAACC
>BQNB010017530.1:34080-65822 GCA_026074375.1 Tanacetum coccineum
AATATCTTGGAAAATATCTGATATTCTAGGCATTGATCCTATTTTTTACACTCATAAGATATTAATGGAAGATGATTTTAAACCAATTGTTTAGCACTAGAGACGGGTAAATCCTAAAATCCATTAAGTAATCAAATCAGAAGTTATAAAACTTCTCGATATTGGATTGATTTATCCTATTTATGATAGTCCTTGGGTGAGCTCTATTCATGTCGTACCCAAAAAGGGGGTTATGATGGTTATTACAAATGAAAATAATGAATTGATTCCTACAAAATTGGTCACGGGTTGGCGTGTTTGTATTGACTACCGAAAGTTAAACGACGCCACCCGTAAAGACCACTTTCCTCTCCCTTTTATGGATCAGATGTTAGAGCGTTTAGCAGGAAATGAGTTTTATTGTTTCTTAGATAGATTTTCTGGATATTTTGAAATTCCTATTGATCCCCAAGACCAGGATAAAACCACCTTGACCTATCCTTATGGAACATTTGCTTATCGACGAATGCCTTTTGGTCTTTTTAATGCTCCTGGGATGTTCCAAAGGTGTATGGTGGCTATTTTCCACGATATGATTGAGAAAACCATGGAAGTTTTCATGGATGACGTTTCGGTCTTTGGGGATTCATTTTCATCGTGCCTCTCCCATTTAGATATGATGCTAAAACGGTGCGAAGATACCAATCTAGTTCTAAATTGGGATAAGTGCCATTTCATGGTCAAAGAGGGCATTGTCCTCGGCCTTAAAATCTCTAAAAGTGGTATTGAAGTAGATAGAGCTAAAGTGGATGTAATTTCAAAACTTCCTCCTTCGACTACGGTAAAAGGAATTAGGAGCTTCTTAGGTCATGCCGGCTTTTATAGAAGATTTATAACAGATTTTTCCAAAATAGCTCGGCGAATGACCCACTTGTTGGAAAAAGACACTCCTTTCTTCTTATCATCCGAGTGTCAATCTTCTTTTGAAATTCTTAAAAAGAAGTTTATGTGCTTATAGCTTATTCTTATAGCTTATTCTAAATCCTTGTTGCTGTTTTCTGTTGCTTATTGATTAGTTGAGTGCTTATCTCGCTTAGTATTAGCTTATTTAGTCGGTTAGGTTGTAGATCTCAAAATTCGCTTAGCTTATTATTATGGTTTGGAGTTTAAAGAGCTTATCTCGTTGTTCTTATATTAGTTGCTAAATCTCACTTGCTTTTTCAATTAGTATAGTGCTTATTTCTATTAGGTTTTAGCTTATTAAGAAGTTTTAGCTTAAATCTCGTTCTAGCTTAAAAATCATTTTGCTTATTGTCGTGGTATCTTAAAAATCATTTTGCTTAAAAATCATTTAAGTGTAAATTTGAAAAAGGTTTAATTGATTAATAATTTTGGATTATTTAGAATTGTGGTTTAAATATTTTTAAGGTCAAAATCCGGAAAAAATAGTTAAACTACACATCTAGTAATTAATATCTTTTTAAGAGGTGTTTGTCAAAATAAGCCAACGTTGTGAGAGAATGATCTTTTCTAAGGAATTGATTCGTTAATGAACCTTAATTCACACTTAATGATCTTTTCACATCACTTAGTAAGCATTTGCATCTTTATAATCTTTTAGATCATTTAGCATAATTCTCGTAGCTTAATTGTTTAGTTTAATTTTAGTATAATTTTCTTAGAATCAAAAATAGTTTTCAAACCAAAAAAACATTAAAAGATAATCAAGCATTTTACTTCGAAAACATAATCGTGAATTTTCAATTCAAACCTCGTTGGGACTTCGACTCCGGAAAGATTGATTATTGTTTGTCCTCAAGCAATTTTCACATCCTACGGGATACTATACTTATATATACTATTACTCGACGAGCACGTTTCGTGCGAATCAGCGACTTCGTCGGCCCCTCTAACGAATCTAACAACCCCTTCGGGTGGGTCATGAGTCATGTTGGATATTTCTACAAATGGTCTCCCTAGTATCACTTATGACAACCTAGGGTCTATGATTGAACTAATATCCTCGATAATCATGAAGTCCACGATATAGGTGAAGTTTCTGACGAAGACATGCATCCCTTTGATCCTTCCTGTGAAATTGCTAATTCCTCCATTTGTATTTCCCTTAGGGTCAAGTTTTCTCCTCATGATCTAATTATACATCATTCGGGTCATGATATTAAGAGGAGAGTTAAGGTCAATGTAAGCCTTTTCGATATGCACATGCCCAATATTGCATGGTATCTTAAGGTTGTAGGGGCATCCTTCCGAAATGATAGGGTTCCTTAGGAATATTGAAGGGATTGGGCCACTCATGAGGTACCTATGGTAGGTTAGTTCATCTTTAGTTGGAAAGGTGTCGAAGTACTCTACTACCGATTCTTCTGTCGTTGCCCCTTCTTCTTTATTGGGATCCTTATTTTGGGGTTCATCATCATCTCGTATAATCTCGATGAACGTTACTTCTCCATCTTCCTCTTTAGAGCAGACAAATTTCGTATTGGAGGATTGGGGAACCAACCCAAGTGATTCAAGCATCGAGTTAAGTTTTTGCACCTGTTTTGTGGCGATGAAGGCAAATTGATTAGGTTATGGTTGTGGGTTAGAGTTGGCGTTTCCAAGGCTTTCTTCTTCCAGTTCCATGTTAGGCTCATTAACTTAGAATTTTTCGGGTTGCTTAGGGTGGATTGTGATGTTGTTGATTGAGCTATGGACTTGTGTTGAGCATTACGGGTCCATTGTCGGGTAAGAATGAGCAGACGAAACTGGATGGGTCCCTAATTTTGGGTTCTTGATCGTATCACTATGCAGTATGCTTGCTATTCGATCGGTGATGGCCTTAAACACGGTGTCAATTTTGTTGGTCATCTCGCTTTGCTGTTGTTTTAAATCGGCTTCAAACTTGGATAGTCTAGCATCTTGAGATGCCATGAATTCGGAAACCAGTCCTTCTATATGTGATTGATTGTTAAAATTTTAAGGACGGTTGTTGAAGGAACGGTTCGGGATTGAACCGTTAGGTTAGAACCGGTTAGGTGGGTTTGAAAAATTATTTTAGGAGTTTTGAGGTTGTCTCCACCTTAGGTTCGGGTGACTTCTCCATAACGGATTATAGGTGTCACCAAGATTGTTTTGCTCGGGCTTAAAGGTATACCACTTACCTCCTGCTTCATCGGTACGCGAGGATGCGTATTCAATGAAGGCTTGTTCGAGGTTCTCCATGCAATGCCGAGTGTCATGGGGACCACTGCAGATATTACATGGGGTAGTGATTTTGTTTACTTGGGTAGGTTGTGTCGGAGCAAGATGAACTTCCATTAAGCGTTGAACTTGATTTTCGAGCTCGATTAGACGACGGTCGGATGTACTTGGGACATCTTGAGGCAATGCGATTGCCTTGACCGGCTTAACGAAATCCCTTAGGTCATTCCAACTTTCGTTGTCATAGAGGGCGAGGTCCTCTAATATTGCCCAGGATTCTTCAGGGTTGAGGTCACGAAGCTTACCATCGGCCGATTAGTCAATGGTTCGTCTTGTGATGGGATTAACATGGTCATAAAAAATTTAGACTTGGAGCCAAAGATCGATGCCATGATGAGGGACTTTTTGGAGTAAGTCCTTGAAACGAGTCCATGCTTCGGATAAAGATTCTCCATGATGTTGTTGGAACATCAGGATATCGTTGCGAAGTTTTACGGTCCTTCTCGGTGGAAAGAATTGAGCAAGGAATCGGGTAGTAAGATCCTCCCATGTGGAGATGGATCCTGCTGGAAGGCGTTCAAGCCAATTGCTAGCTTGATCGCGTAGGGAAAATTAAAATAAACACAGGCGTATTCTTTCCCTATTTTTACCGTCAAGGTCAAGTGAGTCCATAAGTTTAAGGAAGTCCTTGAGGTTTTGATTTAGATCCTCGGACCGAAGTTTGTGGTATCAGCATCCGTTTTGCACCAACTGGATGGTGTCGGATCGAAGAGGTACCACGTTGTTCCCTACAGGGAGCTCGATGGTATTCCTATAGCCCTCGTGGCTTGGTTTGGAGTAGTCTCCTAAGGTACAGATAGGATTCTCGTCTCCCATGGTGGTTGACGAGAATGGGTTATGAAACAATTAACACAAAGAAAAGATAGACTACAAGAAAGCTAATGTGCGGGAATTAAATCTTACTTGAAAGGATTCAAGCAAGTAGAACTAAGCTAAACTATGATCAAAACCTACTATTCCCCAGCAGCGGCGCCAAAAACTTGATGTGCGGTTGTCGTAGGACTTCTACAAGAGAAGTTTTACAACTCCCTAGGCAGTGCATCTAATCGTTGTAATGTAGTATAGGCAAGACTCGGGGTTGTTTATCGTTCACTTGGAGAATAGGTTGGGAAGGCTTGATCACGATCTAACAGAATTCTAAAGGTTAAAGGAAGATTATTTTTGTATTTTTGTAATTTATGGAAAGCAAGTAAATAATATAATTGAGAGGTGGGTTGGTTTTAGCTGATAAACTAAATATAATTCTACGCTAATGGTGATAACAATAAGATAAAAGATTGTGTCTATTTAATCATGTATTATCCCTAGATTGCTTCTCCTAGTGTTGTTGCCTTGTCACCCTTGTAATGATCAGTGTAACTATTTCCTAAAGCATAAACGAATTACACGAATTCGATGTCTACTTAGTATGCCGCTAGAGCAACACACATGCAAGGTAGTATGAAGACTATTACACGGCCCCTAGGAGTTTACTAAGTGGATGTAAAATACATTAAAAGTGGATCAACCATATTAGGGAGCAAGGTAGTATAAAGACTGTTACCCGATGGTATCCTTTCTACACAATCGCGTTTCCCTAGACATATCAACAGTGATTATAGACAGAAATCTAGTTTTCTAAGACCTAACATGCATATCCATCACAAGAAGCAACATCACTAAGATCTACATTCTAGGTTTCATACAATCATAAATAAACATAATAATAGGTTTAGCCAAGCATGTTAAAGATAAAGCAAGAATAATAGATCAAACAACACATAGACATATTGAATGATTAAGTAAACCTTACTTGATTAAAACATGAATTAGAAGAAGTACAATAGGGTTTTTAGGCCCTAAAATCGTCTCCTACAGCTGCTAAATGAACTAGGGTTCGTACCCTCTTTTTATTCTAAAGTTACACACTAAAAAAAACCTAAATTCGGGTTTGTATATATAAGAAAATCGATGCGACGGCGTCGCGTTTTAGTCGTGACGCCATCATAAAATGAATCTTCTAGATCTGCGTTTGAGTCAGTGCGACCTGACGCCGTCTTAAAATGTGTGACGCCGTCACTTGATGAGTTGTGACAACGTCTAGTATAGCATATGACGTCGTCTCCAGGCTCTGTGAGCACAAATCTTTAAGAGTCTTGGTGTTGGTTCGTAGTCTTGTCCGTTTCTTCTCCAAATGAGCCCAAGTCACGTGTAATTCATCCAAATGTCTTCCAAATGAGAAATACCTGAAAAGGAACGATTAAGTACCTATTTTGGGCATAAACACATGATTTTAGGGGTTAAACGACCCTGAAAAAGTGTATAAAATGACACCTCATCAAATACCCCTACACTTGGGATTTGCTTGTCCTCAAGCAAATGGGCTTTTCTATCTAGACAATAACAATATGAGGGGTCATTTTACCTACTCTTTAAACATATTCTACAACACAACTTTCTAGACCTCATAATTAAAAGCACGGAAAGTATATACTAGCACCTCACATAAGTGTTTGAGATTCTCTCTTTCACTTAGGTGTATAACAAATTATAACATATGGGGGAAACAAAAAATCACACTCATTACCTGTCATAGCATATAAATTATCATAGGCTTGGTAAAGGATCAAACCTGCACCACTAGATGCAAGTATTATTCATTACTATCTAAGAGATCTAATAAAGGGTTATGAGGTGTAGGTGTAAGATAACATACAATGGAAACAGAAACGGATGAGATACATTTGGGTGGCTTTGGGTGAATTTGGAGTAGAAGGGTTAGCAAATTATTCACACGAATACACTTTGGTTTGGTTGCTAAGCCAAGACTCAGACGAAGATATATAGACTCTACACAACTCTACATCAAACTCTTTCTTTTTCTTTTCTCATTTTTTTTATAAGTAACATAATACAACATGGACGTTTATAACACGTACCCCTACACTTGAGCTTTTACATGCTCGATATTTACAATCTAACTAATGACCCATATTTAGGTGGATCAAAATAACATGGAGATCATTAGACAAACAACATGGGGGTATTGACTTAACTATTCATCCTTTTCTACCGCCCATTCCTTTCGCTAATAAATACTACCGATGAATCCCATCGTCCTAAAATTGTATTTACAAGGATAGACAAAGCAAACCGGTACTCAATAATTAACTTGGGGTTAAAACAATAATGTTATTAAAGGTGATTAAAAATTAGGTAGGCTAAGGCTTTTTGGGTGTAAAGATTGGTGTAAGGGTGTCAATGCTCTTCATTAATAGTTTGGATTAACCAAAAAATTACAAGAACCGTGAAAAAGGATAGGCTCGGAGGGTTGTACTAATAGGGTATTCCTAAACAAAGGTGAGTGCATGGCAAGGGTGTGGGATAGTTATATGATCGAGGTGACCATCATAACAGTTACAGGTTTAAAACATGGGTTATTCCTAATGCCTCTTATCAAGTAAATCCTAATACTTACTATGCGGTTTGGGAATGCATAAAAAAAACATGTTCTACGGAATAGACACATGTGACTGCTCACTCCTTAACTCGAGCTGGGTAAAGATAAAATCATCTTGGGTTACTGATAACACTCAAATTATACATATTTTTATATGCGTTATCAATGATTATATATATATAAATTGGTTAATTATAAGAACTTTTGGTATAGAATCGAGTATATTTGCTATTGTAGGTTCTAAGTATGTGTCATGGAAGAAAAACAGAAGAAAATACAAAGATTTGAAGCTTAAATGAAGAAATATCTGAAGATAAAGAGCTCCGACACTCCTGTCCATGTTTTTTGGCCATAACTTGAGCAAACGAATCTCATTTTTACCCGATCTGGCGGCCACGCTTTCCCGGAAAGAAATTCCATCCACAACTTTTGGTTTTTGGTCCAAGAACTGAAAAGGTATCAAAACCGCCGCACAAATAAAATTGTGCGGCGCCACTTTTCACAAAATCCCAAGTACGGCGCACAAATAAAAATGTGCGCCGCACTTTCAGTCTGCAACATTAAAAACGTGAAGTTAGCCTCAAAAACGTCCACATACAAACCATTCTATGTCCCCAAGCAAAATCTACCCTATAAATACCCCCCTAAAAAAAAAACTCCAGGGAATTTCATATCTTCAAACATATTACACACACCCTCTCTAAATCAATTGGAGAGAAGGAAGGAATGGTGATGATCTTAGGGTCCGATGATCCAAACACCCCTTTTGATCCACCATATCACCACTACCTCCATAGCCATGAATTTACAAAGGTGCACCACCATTTATAGACCTCCATTCATCACTATTACATAACCTAAACTCATCACTTGAAGGATTCACACCAAATCCTTCTGAATCACCACCATAAACCTCGTTGCCAAATACTCCATTTGGTGACACGTTTTGGATTCCCTGAAGACACGTGATATATCCTCATGTTGATTCAGTAGCATAGGTTGTTGGTTGATCATGGATACTTGGGTTGTTGGATTAGAGATTGTTTTGGTTGGAATATTGGTTTTGGTACTTTATAGTCGAATTACTCACATAAACGGATTTGGTACATTTCTTTACTAATAATATTGATATGCCAGATGAGTTTAATTTTATGTTCTGTTTATTTGGTTTATTGGTTTGGTCATGATATTATTAGTGTATTGTTACTTGGACTATATTGCAATAACTTGTGAAATATGAATGCTAAGAATTCGATATTGTTTAACTTGATCATTATTTTATCTTTGATTTTTCATGCAATAGATAATAGGTCGAAAGTGCTCTATTGTCCTTCATGAATTTCGCTTTGTCTGTCTATAACAATTCGGTGCTAATCTTGTGAGAATTGATTAGTAAATCTATAAATAACCCAAGTAGAATAATTTTTAAGACCCTTCCTTATGTTGACTGACCGGGTTGGGAGGAATTCATATGTATGCATATTTGATATAAACCATTCTTAATGCGCTCGTGATGATGTAGTATATAGGCCGAAAGGATTCTATATTATCATTGGTAGATATGTTTGTTATGGTAATTACCCGTTATTCATGACTTGCATGATTTGTTTATATAAAGTTTGCAAATATATCTTTTATGCTTGGTATCTTGCTTGCTTTATACATACGTTTTGGCTTTATGATCCGTGACAATCATTTAGTCTTGTTACTTGATAAACAATCTGTGAATTGCTACAAATCCCGTGGAACGACCTGGACTTACCTAATACTATATTACACTTGAATAGGGTATACTTGCCCAAATGTTGTGTTTTTAGTCAAAATCGGTATTTCTAGTATTAAAAATTAAAAAACTTGTTAAAAACACACTCAAGTTTACTTATCGCCAGCGGGGATTTGTTTAGTTATTTGCAGATTGTTTGCTAGTCTTGTGCATGTTTCATGTGTTTAAATCTCTTAAAATCTTTAAAATATGTCTACTCTTGCAGAAAGTACGACGCACAATTAATTTTGTGCGTCGTACTTCCCGTGTTCCCGTTTCTTATTTTGCAGGTTTATACCCGAAGTGCGCTGGTTTCACACCAAAATCGCCGTACTGTTTTACAAATCAACATTGTTAAACTCGCCGTACCGTTTTCTGGCAAACGAAACCCAAAAATCACTTTTTTTAAGAAGTACGCCGCACATAAAATTTGTGCGCCGGTTTTCCTGAAAACCCAAAAAGTACGCCGCACTTTACCCAAGTACGCCGCACTTTCTGCAGGATTTTCACCTGCTGAATCTGATTTAAAACCAAAACCGAAACTCAATCAAAACCCCCAAATTCCTAGTCTCAGGTATATGATCATTTGAAATTTTATTTTATTTGATTATACGCCTTGTAAATGTGTGAATAATTAGTTTGTCATTACTAATGAAAAATCCAAAAAGATTTATATTTCTGTGTCATTTTGCTTTCTTCATGTTTATCTTGTTTTTAACATGTCTTTATTAATATAATAAGTCACGTGTTTAATTTATATTGTATCTGTGAAAAAATAAAAAGTTCAAATTTTGAAAATTTGTAGTAAGTACGCCGCACAATTAATTTTGTGCGCCGCACTTTGCACCTGCAATAACAAAAAGAGTCAGTTTTGTATAAAAATAAATCATATGCATTTTCGTTTTATGTTATGTGAATACTTGTTAAATGTTTTTATTTATTTATGCATCTTAGTTTGCTTGTTTATGTGTGTTTGTTCACATTATTTAATAAAATGTCAAAATCAATACAAATCTAAAAAGAAGTTTTATTTTTTGTTCTTATCTGTGTGTTTGTATGACTGTTTATGTGTTATGAGTTATGTGTTTTATTTTATGTTTGCATGTTTGATTGCTTGCGTAATTATAAGTATTGCCATAATTAAAAATAAAAATAAAAATAAGTTTTTCTTAGTTTCTTTCTTTAGTACTTAATGTTTTTGTTTTTGTCTATGCCTGTGTTGTGTGTTTATATATGTGTTATGTAAAATAATAAAGTATGAAAGAGAAAAAATATAAAAAAACATGTTTTCTGTCATAAAAAATCCGTCGCACATGTGTTTGTTTGCGGCACACTTTTTAAATTTTTACCGCGCCAGTATTTTTGAATATTTGAAAAATTATAAAAAATTAGGTTAAAAGTACGTCGCACTTTCTTTCTAGTGTGACACACTTTTGTTCTGGAAAAAAAATTTATAAATACAAATTAAGAAAATATAAAAAAACTAAAAAATTAATAATAATAGAAATTTTTGTAAATTATTTTTTAAACCTTAAATAATATTTATGTGTTTGATATATGTGTTTGTATTAAAACAAAAAAAAAACAAAAAAAAAGAAATACAATTTCTTTTTCGCCATTATTTTTTTATTATTATTTATATATGTGTTTTGAGTGTTTGCATATTAGTAATTATATTTTCCTTTCTATATTATTTTTCATTTCGTAATGTTTTGTGTATGCTTGTTTTACTAAAATGTATATAAATAAAAATTTAATGAAAAAAAAATCTAAAAATATATATGATTTTGAACTTTGTGGGTGTGTTCCCTGAAAACCCTCATGAGACTATAACTCGTCCACTCGGGCCACCGAGGGATTTAAAGACTTATTGCATACGCTAAATGCAACCGTGTTGCCTACGAAAGTGCGCTTTTGTATTTTACGGTTTTTATAGTTGTGTTTATTTTGCAGATTAAATAAAACAGGTGGAGCTTGGATTGGTGGTAGGCATCTTATCACTTGGGATGTGATATATTTGGATCAATATATTACATGTGGTAGAATACACATGTTTGGCGTTCTGTTTCGCGCCATATCTTCCAGAATTCAATAAAGTACTTATGAGCCCCAGGGAGTTTCGTTTCTCTTATATTTATTTTACCTATTTATCCTACCTTTAAGTTATTTTCTGATTACACATAATGCTCAACTTAAGTGTGGGGGAAAACAAATCGGAAAATCAGACTCATTGTTAAAAGTATAAACTTGTGTTCGCCCTCGGTAATCTAAAAATCTCATCTTGTTTTTAAATTTCTTTTGTCACTTAGGTTAATAATACAATGAAACAAATAATAAAAAAAATAAAAATAATAAATAAAGTTTTAAATCAGAGTAATGAGTCCCGATTGAATAAAGGCAGGTCGACTCAGGAACCAATTCCATTAACTTGCGCATTTATACCCATTCCAGTAAAAATGTGAGATTTGCCTTTAAATCTTATGAAGATAATTTTTGCCTTTAGCTTTCTCAAGTTAAGGTTTGAATGCAACTGCAAGTGTCTCATCCGTCGTTACGGCTGTGAGATATGTAGTTTTGTGTCGCCCTTTTCCTGGAGCAAATGTATCAGTATTAAAAATTGTATGAGTGTGCCGGTGATTTATTGATTCTAGAACTTATGATTGAAATCATTATGAGACCGCAGTTAGATCACGTTCGCGTGATATAGGTAATGTGATAAAGAGACAACTTAGGATTTAACCCAATTAGCCATTCCATTTAATTATTTATTCTTTCTAGCTAATTACATTGATTAGCTAACCACCCAAATAAAATCCTTATGTTAGCACTCATCTTTAGTGCTAGATATCCATAGTTTAAACCGCTGAGCCATTCTATTCATTTTTTTTCATGCACCAAAAATAAATGAAAAATACAAAATAAAACCTTATTAGAGCCAGCCTTACCCCTATTCAAAAGTCCCTATGGTTTGTTTGCTAGTGTACTCTGTTATGATTGGTTTGGTTTATTTTGCTTATATTTGCTATCCGCGTTTACTGGTTCATAAAGTGTTAGAGCCATTTTGACGAATATGAAGAGTGCACGCTTCGTGTTTCGTATTTTTTTGTGGCGTACACTTATATTAAGTGTGGGGGAATTGTTAGTTGTTGGAATGTGAAGGGTGGATTGAAAAAAAAGTGGAATAAAAAAAAGAAAAAAAATCAAAAAAGAAATCTAAAAAAAGAGAGAAAAAGAAAAGTAATGAATAAGATAGGATTGTTGTTGGCAATTGCGACATAATTGGTATGAAAATTAGTGCATGATATATTGAAGATCAGGTTCGATACCTCGGCGGGTTTGTGGATTCTCATAACTACAATATGTGTTTCTTGGACTTGGTCGACAATGTCTAATATAGAAACCATTACGTAATATATTTCCCATGCCATATCCACACCCTTATTAACCTTAGCCTTAGACGTTACAAACCGAATAAAAGTTCTCTTTTGATAATAACACTGGGTCTTACTCCTTGTGTCGGGTGCAGTTTTGTTTCTTGTACATAGCCTATTGTATGGAAATTGGTTCAAGTTAGCAATTGAGTATGATTTTCCTTTTACCCTCTATTACATCACATATGAGTGTTTGAGTGAATTATACTTTTCCTTATTCGTGAGATCTTAGTCCCCATGTTATTAATAGCATTGAAAAGGAACATGGGTAATTGTCAACATCTAATGTTTTCACATATTAAAAATTCAAAAATACTTTTCATAATTCTATGTTTGTTTTGTAAAGCTTATTATTTTCCTTATTTTGCTTGAGGGCAAGCAAACCCTTTAGGGAATTTCATATCTTCAAACATATTACACACACACTCTCTAAATCAATTGGAGAGAAGGAGGAATTGATGAGGACCTTAGGGTCCAATGATCCAAACACCCCTTTTGATCCACCATATCACCACTACCTCCATAGCCACGAATTTACAGAGGTCCACCACCATTTATAGACCTCCATTCATCACTATTACATAACCTAAACTCATCACTCGAAGGATTCACACCAAATCCTTCCGAGTCACCACCATAAACCTCGTTGCCAAACACTCCATTTGGTGACACGTTGCGGATTCCCTGAAGAGACGTGATATATCCTCGGGTTAATTCAGTAGCATAGGTTGTTGGTTGATCAAAAGTATACTTGTTGTTGGATAGAGATGTTTTGTGTTGGAATGTTCGTTTTGGAAATTCTAGTCAATTACTCCACATAAACGGGATTTGTACATTTCTTTACAAATAATAATGATAAGCGGCAGAGTTTATTTTATGTATTGTTTAAGTTGTTATGGTTTGGTCATGATCTGATTGTGTTTGTAAACGTGGACAATACTGCATAACATTTGAAGTATGAATGCTTATGAATTCGATATTGTTTTACTTAGATCATTATTTATCTTTTGATTTGTCATTGCAATAGATATAGGTCGAAAGGCTCTATTGTCTTGATGAATTTCGCGTTGTCTGTCTATAACAATTTGGTGCTAATCTTGTGAGAATTGATTAGTAAATCTATAAATAACCCAAGTAGAATAATGTTTAAGACCCTTCCTTATGTTGACTGACCGGGTTGGGAGGCATTCATATGTATGCATATTTGATATAATCCATTCTTAATGCGCTCGTGATGATGTAGTATATAGGCCGAAAGGATTCTATATTATCATTGGTAGATATGTTTGCTATGGTAATAACCCGTTATTCATGACTTGCATGATTTGTTTATATAAAGTTTGCAAACATATCGTTTATGCTTGGTATCTTGCTTGCTTTATACACACGTTTTGCTTTTATGATCTATGAACAATCTTTTAGTCTTGTTACTTTGATTAAACAATCTGTGAATTACTACAATCCCAGTGGAACACCCCTGGACTTACCTACTACTATATTACACTCGAATAGGGTAATGTATTACACTCGAATAGGGTATACTTGCCCGAATGTTATGTTTTTAGTCAAAATCGGTATTTCTAGTTATTATAAATTTAAAACTTGTAAAAACACACATCAGTTACCGACGATAGGTACCTGAATTCCTAAAGATCTAAGGGCAAACCTCATATTTTTGGGGTGGAATTTTGAGGGTTATTATGCTAGTCATAAAAATTCCTATCCATGGGACGCTAGTAATACTCGGTTTTCGTTGGTATTTGAAAAAATTTAAATTTTGGTAAAAATCTCCCTTTTATGCTATGTTTTGATATATTACCCATCTTTTTAAGGACAAAGCAAATGACAAATGAAGAAATAGTTTCTAAGGCTTATTTCCCCCTACACTTATTTTGAACATTGTCCCCAATGTTCTCTGGAAGTACCCGTTAAAACGAATATTGGGAAAAAAACAAGGAAAATAAGCTAGTACTCTCCTGGTTTGCTCAATAATGGAGAAGAAACATGCGATAACTGGTTAACTCGTCCTCCGAGAATCATCTAATGAAACTTCCTAAGAACGTCCAAGCTTCTCCTCATCAAATATAACATATAATCAAAGATAAACACAACTATACCAAGCATAAAATGTGCGATTTACCAATATACTCGATAGATAGGATGAAAGAATTGTTAAACTCATTAGGTTTTGCAGGTTTATACAGAAGAATACATATATTAAATGTTATGCAAGTTTTATTTTCAAAAATAATTAAAAACTTTGAGTTTTCTGGACCTGGGATTTTGACGCCGTCAGGGTTGGTGTGACCCCGTCACAGGTGTCATGGTGACCGTGTCACTTGTTAATCGTGACGCCGTCTTCACAGTCTGTGAAAACGAAATTTTTGTTTTTGATGAAAAATTTCCTGCACTTGATTCCATAAGTTAGTTCCTGTATAAATGGCTGCATAAAACCTGAGATTTAACAATTCAATCATATGACTCTATACTAATGCGAATTAATCTCAACAATTCATTTAACATGTTTGAATTTGGCTCAAAAGCCGAAGAAACTCAAAGAGACGGAGATGAGACTATTTCATACCTGCTAACTCCTAGGATGAGAAGTGGGTCCCTTGTTTTTGGCAATACACTTGTTGTTTGCAAAATACCTTTGATTGAAATTAAGACGAGGTTAAAGACAATACAAAGCATGATTACAAGATAATTCAAACATAATAAAACAAATGGAAAAGAATTAAAACACACATGACACTCCTAATTTGCAGGAAAAGTAAATTGGGTTACCTCACAAGAAGTGCTTTTCTTTATTTACGAGTCTTGTAGCTAGACTCGAAGCCACACGTCCTTACATGACTTATCCTTCGTCATCTACTCCAGTTAGGTACTCGGGTCTAAGTTCTAGGCATTCTTTGTAAAATCCTAGTATCTTGCTCATCACATACTCTACTCCTCTTCTCTTATCTTCTTCGTTCCTAAGATAGACTGATTTGGTATGCTCTTTTTCTAAGTCTGAAAATGAGTCATATTGTTCTATCTTATGGGGTATCTTATAGGCAACTTCGTCGGCCCCTCTAACGAATCTAACAACCTCTTCGGGTGGGTCATGAGTCATGTTGGATATTTCTACAAAGGGTCTCCCTAGTATCACTTGTGACAACCTAGGGTCTATGATTGAACTAATATCCTCGACAATCATGAAGTCCACGACATAGGTGAAGTTTCCAACGAAGACATGCATTCCTTTGATCCTACCCGTGAAATTTCTAATTCCTCCATTTGCATCTTTCATAGGGTTAAGTTTTCTTCTCATGATCCAGTTGCACATCATTCGGGTCATGATGTTAAGAGGAGAGTTGAGGTCAATGTAAGTCTTTTCGATATGCACGTGCCCAATATTGCATGGTATCTTAAGGTTGTAGGGGCATCCTTCCGAAATGATAGGGTTCCTTAGGAATATTGAAGGGATTGGGCCACTCATGAGGTACCTATGGTAGGTTAGTTCATCTTTAGTTGGAAAGGTGTCGAAGTACTCTACTACCGATTCTTCTGTCGTTGCCCCTTCTTCTTTATTGGGATCCTTATTTTGGGGTTCATCATCATCTCGTATAATCTCGATGAACGTTACTTCTCCATCTTCCTCTTTAGAGCAGACAAATTTCGTATTGGAGGATTGGGGAACCAACCCAAGTGATTCAAGCATCGAGTTAAGTTTTTGCACCTGTTTTGTGGCGATGAAGGCAAATTGATTAGGTTATGGTTGTGGGTTAGAGTTGGCGTTTCCAAGGCTTTCTTCTTCCAGTTCCATGTTAGGCTCATTAACTTAGAATTTTTCGGGTTGCTTAGGGTGGATTGTGATGTTGTTGATTGAGCTATGGACTTGTGTTGAGCATTACGGGTCCATTGTCGGGTAAGAATGAGCAGACGAAACTGGATGGGTCCCTAATTTTGGGTTCTTGATCGTATCACTATGCAGTATGCCTGCCATTCGATCGGTGATGGCCTTCAACACGGTGTCAATTTTGTTGGTCATCTCGCTTTGCTGTTGTTTCAAATCGGCTTCAAACTTGGATAGTCTAGCATCTTGAGATGCCATGAATTCGGAAACCAGTCCTTCTATATGTGATTGATTGTTAAAATTTTAAGGACGGTTGTTGAAGGAACGGTTCAGGATTGAACCGTTAGGTTGGAACCGGTTAGGTGGGTTTGAAAAATTATTTTAGGAGTTTTGAGGTTGTCTCCACCTTAGGTTCGGGTGACTTCTCCATGACGGATTATAGGTGTCACCAAGATTGTTTTGCTCGGGCTTAAAGGTATACCACTTACCTCCTGCTTCATCGGTACGCGAGGATGCGTATTCAATGAAGGCTTGTTCGAGGTTCTCCATGCAATGCCGAGTGTCATGGGGACCACTGCAGATATTACATGGGGTAGTGATTTTGTTTACTTGGGTAGGTTGTGTCGGAGCAAGATGAACTTCCATTAAGCGTTGAACTTGATTTTCGAGCTCGATTAGACGACGGTCGGATGTACTTGGGACATCTTGAGGCAATGCGATTGCCTTGACCGGCTTAACGAAATCCCTTAGGTCATTCCAACTTTCGTTGTCATAGAGGGCGAGGTCCTCTAATATTGCCCAGGATTCTTCAGGGTTGAGGTCACGAAGCTTACCATCGGCCGATTAGTCAATGGTTCATCTTGTGATGGGATTAATATGGTCATAAAAAATTTAGACTTGGAGCCAAAGATCGATGCCATGATGAGGGACTTTTTGGAGTAAGTCCTTGAAATGATTCCATGCTTCGGATAAAGATTCTCCATGATGTTGTTGGAACATCAGGATATCGTTGCGAAGTTTTACGGTCCTTCTCGGTGGAAAGAATTGAGCAAGGAATCGGGTAGTAAGATCCTCCCATGTGGAGATGGATCCTGCTGGAAGGCGTTCAAGCCAATTGCTAGCTTGATCGCGTAGGGAAAATTAAAATAAACACAGGCGTATTCTTTCCCTATTTTTACCGTCAAGGTCAAGTGAGTCCATAAGTTTAAGGAAGTCCTTGAGGTTTTGATTTAGATCCTCGGACCGAAGTTTGTGGTATCAGCATCCGTTTTGCACCAACTGGATGGTGTCAGATCGAAGAGGTACCACGTTGTTCCCTACAGGGAGCTCGATGGTATTCCTATAGCCCTCATGGCTTGGTTTGGAGTAGTCTCCTAAGGTATAGATAGGAGTATCGTCTCCCATGGTGGTTGACGAGAATGGGTTATGAAACAATTAACACAAAGAAAAGATAGACTACAAGAAAGCTAATGTGCGGGAATTAAATCTTACTTGAAAGGATTCAAGCAAGTAGAACTAAGCTAAACTATGATCAAAACCTACTATTCCCCAGCAGCGGCGCCAAAAACTTGATGTGCGGTTGTCGTAGGACTTCTACAAGAGAAGTTTTACAACTCCCTAGGCAGTGCATCTAATCGTTGTAATGTAGTATAGGCAAGACTCGGGGTTGTTTATTATTCACTTGGAGAATAGGTTGGGAAGGCTTGATCACGATCTAACAGAATTCTAAAGGTTAAAGGAAGATTATTTTTGTATTTTTGTAATTTATGGAAAGCAAGTAAATAATATAATTGAGAGGTGGGTTGGTTTTAGCTGATAAACTAAATATAATTCTACGCTAATGGTGATAACAATAAGATAAAAGATTGTGTCTATTTAATCATGTATTATCCCTAGATTGCTTCTCCTAGTGTTGTTGCCTTGTCACCCTTGTAATGATCAGTGTAACTATTTCCTAAAGCATAAACGAATTACACGAATTCGATGCCTACTTAGTATGTCGCTAAAGCAACACACATGCAAGGTAGTATGAAGACTATTACACGGCCCCTAGGAGTTTACTAAGTGCATGTAAAATACATTAAAAGTGGATCAACCATATTAGGGGGCAAGGTAGTATGAAGACTATTACCCGATGGTATCCTTTCTACACAATCGCGTTTCCCTAGACATATCAACAGCGATTATAGACAGAAAGCTAATTTTCTAAGACCTAACGTGCACATCCACAACATCACTAAGATCTACATTCTAGGTTTCATACAATCATAAATAAACAGAATAATAGGTTTAGCCAAGCATGTTAAAGATAAAGCAAGAATAATAGATCAAACAACACATAGACATATTGAATGATTAAGTAAACCTTACTTGATTAAAACATGAATTAGAAGAGGTACAATAGGGTTTTTAGGCCCTAAAATCGTCTCCTACAGCTGCTAAATGAACTAGGGTTCGTACCCTCTTTTTATTCTAAAGTTACACACTAAAAAAAACCTAAATTCGGGTTTGTATATATAAGAAAATCGATGCGACGGCGTCGCGTTTTAGTCGTGACGCCATCATAAAATGAATCTTCTAGATCTACGTTTGAGTAGGTGCGAGCTGACGCCATCTTAAAATGTGTGACGCCGTCACTTGATGAGTTGTGACAACGTCTAGTATAGCATATGACATCGTCTCCAGGCTCTGTGAGCACAAATCTTCAAGAGTCTTGGTGTTGGTCCGTAGTCTTGTCTGTTTCTTCTCCAAATGAGCCCAAGTCACGTGTAATTCATCCAAATGTCTTCCAAATGAGAAATACCTGAAAAGGAACAATTAAGTACCTATTTTGGGCATAAACACACGATTTTGGGGGTTAAACGACCTCGAAAAAGTGTATAAAATGACACCTCATCATTTTTTCACGGACATTCTTTCTAAAAGAATTATCTTGATGTATGTTGATTGAGTTGCACGGTGTGACTTAGTTACCCTAAAATACTCCTATGATCTTCTAGAACCGGAATTGATCTATCCCAGAGTCTTCCTTCCAATTTAGGATAGTTAGGTCTAGGTGATGGAGTTTGTGGTGCAAATCAACATGTTTCGAATGCCAAAAGGACTTAAGAGATAAATCTTTGAATGAAAACAAATGAACAAAAATGATAAAGTTGTCAAAAGTGACAAGAATATGATGAAGAAGAATTGAATGATAAACAATGAAAAGGTTAGAGTTGAAAAGTAAGAGGCTTATAAGAAAAGATGAAGGGTGTTTATCCTACACTAGGATAGAAACTGGGTCAACTCATAATCTATCGGATTTCATTCGTTGATTTTTGGTATTGAAGTAGACATCATAGACCCAGTGATGCAAATGCACAACCCCTCCTAGCCACTCAAGTACTTTTTAAAAAGTATTTGTTTCATTCTCACAGAGATTAAACGCATAATCTATCGACTTCTCATTCCGAGAATGTTGGTATTGAATAAAGGACATTCTGCTCCAATCATTGCTTACTAAAAGTGCACAAGAGTCTAAAGCCAATCTGATATACAATGAAAATATCTTTAGGACATAACAGTATGTTTGTATTAAACATCAATAATACAAAATGGTACATAAGTATATGTCTTTATGACATTGAATGTCTATGTGACAATGCCGGAATATTCTGGAGTGATACTATCAAATAGTATTCACAATGATTGAATGGAAATCTTACCAGTGCTAACATCATGCAACGCTGAATGTAGGTCACTATTTGAAAATGATTGCTTAATGATTCAAATAAGTGTTAACTAGTAATCTATGTGATCTAGTGGTTATGTGTTTTCCAGGGTAACACAACACTAAGTTTACGAGATCATTGCTTATTTGGATTTTATAATCATATTTTCACATCCTTATCATCAAGATATTGATTTGATCCTATTTTTCAACTATTTCATTAGAAATTTTCAAAGCATGATCTTGTGATGTATGAACTTCATGGTTAATGTGGAAGATGGTTCTTACTCTGATAATTCTTCATTTCATCTTCTACAACTTACAAAAACAACATTTCTACCTTTCATAAGCATGACTACTTCAACGATTAGTATAACGTCAAAAGTTACCTTTCAACCTTTACGGGAATGATAGCAATCAAGTTTGTTGGTTTAAGGAAGCTTATGGTTATTTTGGAGGAGTATGTTTGTTTATAAAGGGGAGAATATTTGATTCTTAAAGAGAAAAGAAAAGATTTTGATTTCAATTTCATGGACCTCAAAGGATATTCTTCACCCGGAGCTTATTTAGAAGCTTATATGGCCATGATGCTCACGATGGATCATAATCATCATGAGGGGGGGAAATATAAGCTTAGTATTGGCCTAATATGAGATAGATAAGATATTAGTATATTTGGGGTTAAAATGTAAGGTCAATTCAAGTATATGAAATGGGAGAAGATATAAGCAAGATTATATAGGACAAATCAAGATACTAGCAAAGAAATTGAATCAAAGAAATCATTATGGTAAATGTAGTTTGATTAAGAAGATAAGATTCGTATTCAAGATTGAGGTTACTTCATCAAGTGTTTTGAATAAGCTGTAGTGTTTCATTAACTTCAAAGATCGATCGAGATAGCCAGTTCGACATTTTCATGGAATTACTTCTCAAGAATATCGACATTGTCTTCAGACAATCAAAGTTAAAGTTTACTAGTTCAACATTCAAGAGATGGATATGTGATTGAGGGGGAGCTTAAAGAGTATGAAGATTCATGTGAAAAGTCAAAGTGTTCAAGTCTTTTACAAAGAAATGCTCAATCAATATCATCGTGTTTCAAGATCTTTCGTCAGCAACATTATGTGATTGAAATCGACATTCAAGATTAAGTTCGAAGATAAAGATTTCATACAAGATTTTTTAAAGATTCAAGTTGCTTAAAAGAAGATCAAGTTAGCTTTTTAGAATGCTGATTAGAGTTCGAGAGTGGAGTTGATACCTTCAGAGATAAAGAGATCTATCCTATTATATAAGGGATGAAAATTATATCGGGGGAGATTTGGTACAAGGTCGTCCTCAACTTTCATAAAGAATTCTTAGCGTTTTCGAGCTTCAAAGAAAAAGAAAATGACAGACTACTTCAGAATAAAGTGTTCAAATCATAAGGAAGAAGTCGTCATCAAAAACATAATAAGAATAGTTCCTAAGTAGATCATTTAGGGAGAGAATGTTAGAAATAAAAAAAATCTACTTGTAGCACTGTTATAAAGTGCAAGGACTAAATATGTTAAGTTAGAAAAGTTTAATAAAGATAGTTAACCAAGGGGTATAAATAGATATTTATAGTGTAACAGTTTTATTTTAATCAAAAGGCAAGTTAGGTATTTCTCTCTCTAAACACGTACTAGTCATCAATCAAGATCTTAATATTTAATAGATTTTGGCACATGCAGTCCCTGAGCTCAAGTACCATTTCAAAGTTCGTCCATGGCTTGTTTAATTAACCCTCTTTGCTGAAACAACTTTACACTTTTAGTCCTTTGTGAACCAAATTTCACCGTTAGTCCTTTTTAGCATCAATCGTTAATTAAGCTCAAGTTCTTTAACGTCAACAACGAGTTCACAACAATTATTCATTCACGGTTTCTTCTTGATTTAGTAAAATCCTGTAAAAGCTGATTCTTTTCTCAATTTAAATCATAGATTTGTAAAATCCCGTGAACGTTAATTGACTTCACTCAAACAACTTAATCACTTTCCCTACTTAAGATCTAATATCCATCCACAACATCAAAATGTCAAATACCAATAACAATTTGCCAAATCAAACATCAAGTGTTCTTCACAATGACACAGTTTCTTCATGTTCAACTTCTAAAGTTCAAGAGAAGACACAACTTTCAAGAAATAGATGCATGAACAGTCTTAGAGAACTCAAGTCACAATTCAAGTTTATCTCAGAAACTTTACAAGATTTTGGTACCATGCTTATCTTCAAAAGAACATTCGCTCAAGACTTGGATTTACTAGAACATCATCTTAGCAAAGAAATAATTTCTCAGACTGATTGCAAGACTATTTTGACAAAACTCAGAACAACGTTTGCAAATGCTTTCAATTCAGAATTCAAAGAGCGTATTCAAAAATCTACAAGATTTGATGATCAATCCTTCAAAGATTCAATGATCCGTCACATGGATTTCATTGAGAAATACATGCTTGAGACAATTCTTCATCAATAAGAGATTCAACATTTGTTGAAACAAAAGAAGTTGATGCAGACACAAGAAGATCATTTAAATCCAATTCAAGCATTGAATGTTGATTCATTAAAAGTTGATTTAGTTGTCATACAAAACACTTGTTCTGAGAAAGAAGACAGTAATTCAAAGACTGCATCCAGCAAATTAGTAAAAGAAAGCAGCTTGGATTATCCAACAAAAGATGTACATGAAATCAAATACAAGATGTCAAAAGCAAAAGAAAGATGCATGGCATATTTTTGATCTATTTATTCACACCTTCAAGTTTTTTCTAAAGAAGACTTAAAAGGCACTCGCATCGAACATGGATTCAAACGGGCATTCATGTCACTCTTTGGTCAAGATGCTGATACTTTCACAAGTACAATGTTTCTCAACGTAGATTAACTACAAAAGCAACTTGACAAAGATGAATTTCAAGAAGATGGATCCATGGCAGCCTTTTGGGTGATCAATAGGCAGTTTCAGTAATTCATCGATTCTCAGTTTACTTTCGATTATGATAGTCAAATGACAAACAAGTATTTTGATGAATACACTGGAATCAAAGTTAAACAATTCAGAGACACATTACTTCAACTCATGGGTAATGTTAAGAAGTTTGTTGCTGAAATAACACATCATCAAAGACAGTATGATAAAAGGCTGAATAAAAGACAAATGCAGACGCAAAAGAGTAAGATTGATACGGGTAAAGCAGTATATGCTTATTTGGTTGTCACAGAAAGCAGTGGAACAGAATCAGAAGTGCAAGATGACAGTAGCAAGTCAGGGAATGATACAGATGCTGATGATGCAGATATCAGACCTATATATGATGAAGAGCCAATAGCTGAGGTACAATTGACTGCTGAATGTAATATATTTGCTATAAGACAACAACATACTAAGCAACCTGAAATCATTAATGAAGGTAGGGTTGACCAGTATCCTGAAAAATTTCAAGTTAAAAGTCCTATGCTTGATTCGTCACCTGATAACCAGACAACTGACTACTCAAAACAATCACTCGAGTCTGAAAATATTTTACTCAACAAGACGTTGCCGAATGGAAGTTCATTGTATTGCTCTCGAACTTAAATATCAAAATCAAGCTTTAAAATCAGGGCAACATGGTCAAATTTGTATGAAACAAGTAATGAAGCCAAGATTAAAAAGGAAATTGATGTACTTGAAACAGTGAATATCGAATTAGAACATAGTGTAGCTAAATTACGTAAGGAAAATGAGACTTTAAAAAAGCATTACAAAGATTTGTATGATTCTATTAAAATTACGAGATCTAATACTATAGAACTGATAACTTCTTTGCTTGCTAATAATGCTGATTTAAAAGCTCAGATTCAGGAAAAGGTTTTTGCAATTGCTGCTTTAAAAAATGACTTAAGGAATTTAAAAGAAAATAGTGTAGATAGTAAGTTTGCTAAAACATCAGTATTGCGGAAACCGATTTTACAATCACTAAGAAAACAATCAGTTGTTAGACAGCGGAATGCGTTTAAATCTGAAAGACCTCAAATATCAAAACCACGGTTTGCCTCCCAAGTTGATGTGAAAAACAATTTGTCAAGACGAGTAACTCAACACTATTTGCCTAATAGAAGAGAATCCGTTTTTGCAAAACCTGATCATATGATTGCATCTAGCGAATCTATGAATAGTTCTAAGAACATGCCAAGATTTAGTTCAAATGACATCGTTCATAATCACTATCTAGATGAAGCTAGGAAAAAGGCATAAGAAAGAGATAGGAACTCAAAAACTAGTGTGATGCCTTCTGCTAGATTTCAAAGCACTGCTGATGGTAGCAAACCAAAACCTAGGAGCACTAATCACTCAACTAGGAGTTTGCCTGTATCTATGAATAGTTGCATAACGATAACGGATGTGCCCAAAGCAGATCACTCTAAGAATTCTAGTTCTTTTTCTGACTCCAAACACTTTGTTTGCTCAACTTGTCAAAAGTGTGTCTTTAATGCAAATCACGATGCTTGTATAACAAAAATCCTAAAGGAAGTGAATTCACGTGCTAAGAGTCAATCCCATAAGACTAGAAACAGTAACAAACTCGTAGTACAAAAGAGTCATACTCAGAAACCTATAAGGCAGATATCTACAGGACATAGATTTTCTCCCAATAAGACTTCCGTTGTGTATGAGAAAACATCTCCTAGATCTGTTCTTAGGTGGAAACCCACAGGTAGAATTTTCAAAACTGTTAGTCTTAGGTGGGTTCCTACGGGAAAGATACGCGCTTCTTATACAAGCAAGGATGACGGTGAACCCACACATGGTTCAAATGTAGATATCCCTAATATTCATGAAAGCAAGCAAACTCTGGATTTGAGTTCAGGTATATCAATCAATGTTCAGAAGGAACAAAGTTTTGATTTAAGTGTAGGTACATCTAACAATGTCAAGCCAGATAATCTCAGAGTGTGGTTGTTGAAAAAGCTGATATCTCAGAAACCAGTGTTGAAGTGGATTCAAAACTGATTAGCAAAATGACGTTTGAACACAACGGTTCAAGCCTCGCTCGTCAATGTCAAAGAAGTTCCTACAACAGATATGATAAGCATGACGTCGATGATAGAGTTGGAAAGTCTATTCGGTCCTTCGTTCGACGAATATTTCAATGGAGAAAATCAAGTTGTTTCAAAGCCTTCTGTTGTTACTACTGCTGAGGCATCTGATAAACGTCAACAACAACCTGATTCAACTTCATCTACTTCAACTCTAGCAACAACTGTCTCTACTGATGGAAACTTTGACTTGTAAATATTTTTGTTATTCTCTTTATTTTGATTTATAAATATTTTTGAAAAAAAAATATAAAACCAACAAAAATAAAATAGAAAATTATAAAATCTAGAAAACAAAATACAAAATCAAAAAAATTTCAAAAATGCCAAAAATAATCTTCTCGACATGTCTCTTGGAATCAATAACATTCACGTACCTAGAAATGTCGATTAACATTGACACGGGTGTGTAAATAAAGTTCGAGCAAGAGTTCAAATGTTTCAAAACATGTCATTTTTAAATTTTCTTAATGACTTATGTACATTTTAGTGCATAACTCGGACCCGAATGTAATAGGGGAGTGTACGTTTCAGTGCGCTTACTCTTTAAATAAAAGAGAAGTCTTCTATCATGGTTTTTAAAACCGTTGAACACAATTTTTAAAAAGAACTTTTAATGTCAAATTGTCTACAATATAATTTGTGGTATCTTTCCATAAAAAGTGATATTTGTTATAATTGTTTGTTCAACACCCTTTTCCTCAATATATTTAACAATTGGTACAATATTCAATGTTTATAAGTGGTACAATTGGTAAAATGAATGCTCAACAATGTCATTGTAACAAGTGAATCAATTTCTGAGAGGGAATTTTTAAAACAAAAGCCTTTTAATGTATTTTGGGTACATCTCATAAATGTCAATTTTATTTATCCAAAAACATTTCGTGAAATTAAAATGTGGAAATTATAATGTCAATTAATAATATACATTATTCATTAAGGCATCGCACTCCGTCTTCAACATATTTATGGTGTCATATCATTTTTTCCTTGTAACGTCAAGTTTTAAAAATTAGTAGTATCCCACATACTATGTTGAAGGGGAGCAATCAGAAAAATAAATTCATGCAATATCATGGTATAATTTTTCTCCCTATGGAATTTTTCTTATCATAAATTGTAATCAATTGGTAGTTCAAATACTAAGAGATTTATTATTTTAAATAAGGGGAGAAAATATGATTAAAATGTGATATAAAAGAATGTGATCTTTAAGACTCTAAGTGCAACTCTTTCCTTCGTGTGCGAAACCATTTCGAATCTTGATGCACATGTGTAGGGGGGTATTTCAAAATGTCTGTATTAATGGTTTTATGGTTTGATCTCTATACCCAACAACCAATTAATCTCACGACGTTGATGAAGTCATAAGGTGGTTAAGGTTAGGTATAAGTCCTATGATCTAACCAGAACCGGAGAGATCTACCCAAGGACATTCCATAGATAGAATTAAAAGTCCTTAGGTATGATTGGAGATGAATGAGAATAAGGGAAAAATACCGACTAAGGTTGAGCTAACACTGAAACAATCACAACAAGGTGTTAGTGATGACGTCTTAGTAAGCATTAAAAGGGTTAAAGAATGAAAAAGAAATGTATGGATAGAGGGTGAAAACAAAGCAGCCATCCACACAACTTAGGCAGAAACTAGGTTAATACGTAATCTACCAAAATCACAAAGATGATTATTGGTATTGAAGAAAGCCGTCATGAACCCAGTGATGCAATGCACAACCCTTCCCAGCCATTCGAGTTTATTTTAAAAGAAACATGTCTTATTATCACAGAGATACACATGTTATCTATTGACATCTCACTCTGAGATTGTTGATATTGAATAGGTGGCAGTCTGCTCCAGCCTTTGATTACTAAAACCAAAGTGCACAAATCGAGTCTAGAGCCAAAAAAAAGATCAAATTATAAATCTCATTAGGACACAATGTCAAAATATAATTGTTGAACACCATAAAGTTCACAAGTTGTAACAAGAGTCCTACGCATTATCCTTGAGATCTTGCCAGAACATTCAGAGTGATACTCTTTAGTATTCACAGTGACAAATGGAAATCCTTCCAGAGTCAACCTCAAACAGCTTTGCGGTAGGTGACTTGCAAGATTCTATATGAATCGAGCTTGTGATAAATGGATATCGATTTGGTCCAATCAAATTTTGGTTAGTAAATGAATTGGCGACTAAACAGAAAGATAGTATTCTATTGATTCAACTCTTCAGTGTGTATGCCTTTGAGACGTTTCTGGTAATGGAAAAAGCAGCATGTGAACTCTAATACATCAGTGTTAGAACGATTCCTAACGCTTTGAGCTGGAGGGAAAGGGAAACCCTTTTATCAAGGCTGGAACTTCAATCCTATTAAAATACTATTATCAATTTAGGGATTCATGGTGGGATTCTTTGAATCTTCCTGTTCACATGTATATTATTTATACTATATAACAGGGAACGGTGGTTATCTCAACCTAAATCGTTCGACATGACATAGACATTTAATCCATAATGCAATTTATTACTAACATTCTATGCAGGTACAAAACGTCGGTGTTGCTTCAAGCTCATTCTTAGTAAGTCAGATTCATTCACCACATACTTCATACTTGAGTCTAAAGTATAAGTATTTAGCATCAAGTTTGTTGATCCTAAACTTCCTCAAAGATCTTCAAAGTCAAATCAAGAATCGTATTTTGGGAGATTGTTAGCCTTATGTTCATACAAGTCAAACAAGAATGCAACCAGTATAAATATGTCGGTCAAAGAGCACCAAGTTTGATCTGAGAAAATCAAATTCAAGATGATTCAAGTCAAGGGAATGATACATTTGAAAAATCTTAAGCACTCAAAGTCAAATAGATAAAGGCTCAAATCAGATCACATAAATGCACACCGCTAAGAATGTTATCGGTCGTTTATGCATGAATGTTCAAAAGCCATTACAAACAAGAAAAAGACAAAAACAAGACCAAAGGAAGGCACAGCTCAAATGTTTTTTCTTCTACAATTGAGGAAGATAAAGTCAAATCAAGATAACCCCATCAGAACTTATCAAGAACATCAACGTTGGGGAGATCAAAGAAGACCTCAACATTAGGGGAGATTTTTAGCCTTATTTTCTATAAGTCAAACAAGAATGTTTACGGTCTTCTTTGTTTAGATTAAGTCTTGTAATGTAATAGGCTAGTCGGGATTGACGGGCTTAGATTGTAATCTAATATTGTCTATGTTTCAGGCTCAAAGCCCAAGATAAGCCAAGCCCGACCCAAGTAGTAAGCCCACATGCCACTTATGGCTCAAGGGTATAAATAGGACCCTCTCCACACATGGAGAGGGTGTTGGTTGCCATTTTTTACACACTCTATGTGTGTGTAACCTCCAACCTCACTTTCTCTATCTAGTCTAATATTCTTCCACTTTCCTTTCTCTCTTTTCTAGCTTATTGCTTATTTTGTATTGCTTATTATTGTGAAGTGGTTTATATTTGGGATAACAAAATTTGTTTTTCCAGTTATCTAATTATAGTATGATACCATTGGTACCTCTCCATAATTAATCAAATAATTGTGTGGCCGAACCCAAAGTGTAATTCAAGATGATTCTTGATTACGTTTGGTAGATCTGAATTAACTTCTATAATGAGAAACTAAATAGTTAAACTATATGGAATGAGTTAGGATCCATATCCATGGTTTAACGTTATCTGTAACAAAGGGATGATAATAGCAAGTAATACATAACCATTATACTAAGAGTGTTCTTGAAACTTCATCTCAGATATTTCTAGTTTATAACAATGGAGTGTTGCTAGACGTTTCCATTGTTGGTATAAATGTAGTCTGCTACTCCAACTCCCAAGTGGGAGCTGTTGGAATGTGGGAGTCGGATACGCATGTTATACGATCAGAAATACGTGAGCCTATTGGAGACACATACGTTAAGACATGAAGAGTACGTTTATTAATCATTTAATATATTTACATGTTGTATTTATTATTAGAAAAATGATTGTTGTGCCTAATAATGATGCCTATTAATGTACCTAATAATTTGATTGGTTGATTTGAAAAAATGATTGGTGGGAATTTAGAGAGAGAAAATACATAAAACACATGTACAAGTGATTTGTGCATTAGGCATGTATTTTAGGTCTAAATAGCATTATTCTTATTATTAAATGTTTAATATGCTTCAGGAAATGATTTTAAATGACCGTTAGTTGCGTTATGATTTTATAGCTAACTTAACGAGTATTTAAATATATAAACCGAATGGATTAAAATTAACAAAACCTGAACCTTGTGGGTTTCACTTGTTGGCCGACCCATATAACTTCTAGAAGGGGGTTTTGGGATCAATTTTAGAGATAAGGGATAAGAGTTGTTTTATGATAAGAATTATGAGGGTATCCTAGTTTATCTACAACTAGGGTTTGATGGCTATATAAACAAACCCCCTAGCTTCATAATCATGATTGATTATTTATTCACAACACATAAATACACATGACTCACTATCCTTAAAACCTACGATACATATATTCTGCTTTCTCCATGTTTGACAAATCATAATCAAAGCCATATAATATTGTATGCATGGAAATTCTTTCACGCGTTATGCTAACATATTCATGCATGCAATATTCTCTATAAACCACTGTGTTAGCCTCAAAATATTGAGTCGAACAATGAAAGTTTATTCATTAATTATATTAGGTCTCGGTCATTAATCAATATACGTTGTAATAGGCTAGACGGGTAAACGGGCTCTTAAATGTAAGCTAACCGGTCACGTATATCAGGCGAAAGCCCAAGTAATCCCGAGCCCGGCCCGTAGAAATACTAAAGGCAAGTAAGCCTTTTAGTCTAGGTATAAATACCACTCTCCATGGATGGAAAGTGGGGTTTGGTCATTTTTAATTTTCCATTTTGCAAGTAAACATTTCATTCTCTCTCACTTTCTCTCTCTACTCTCTCTCTCTACAATTCTTCTCATCTTCTTCCTACTTTTATTGTTCTTAATTATGAAGTGAAGTGATTCCTTGGATTCGACATTTGGTATCAAGAGCCTCGGGTGGGTTTGGTGATAAGTGGTATTGTTGTTTGAGCTTCTACGGTTTTTTTGGTTCATTTTTCTTATTCGGCTTATTTTTTAATTTCATAGATTATTTCTTAAAAGCTCTTACTTTTTCACTTTAATATTAAATCTTGTTAACTTTCATAAAAAAAACCAATACCGGCATACTTACAATCTGATTTGTGGTTTACTTTTTGATAAAAGTCACGACATAAGTTCTTTTATTTCTTCAACAAGTCTTCACATTTTTTTTTGTGTTTATATAAACTCATCACTACTTTCTCTTACCGTCATAACTGTTTTCGTGGCTTATCTTCCTTTCAATCAGCTTATTACGAGCTTATTGAGACCTTTAAGTCAAGTCTTATTATCTAGTTTTTTTTGTCTTTTTTTAAAGCTTAAATCTTTAAGCCTCAAAACTACTCGTAGCTTATAGGGAAAAACTTTTCGTGGCTTATTCTTGTGGTTACAAGCTTATTTCTTATGGCTTATTAGTGGGTTTCAACAATAGCTTATTCAAGGATTCTTGTTGATATAAGTTTTTTTGTTAAAAGCTTATTTGTTGCTTATAGGTCGTGGCCTATTACTTGGTGTTAACAGCTTATTTTCAAGCTTATTCTAGTTTTGGGTTTGCTTATTTTTGTGGTCCATGGTTTGAACACAAGGACAAGACAAGGGAACACAGATCCATCTTTTTAGCTTCCTTGTACGTTAGTTTTTGTGTATTTAGCAAAAAGACAAAACTCTGTGAATGTACAATCGAAATATGTTGTAACAGTTGAGCGAAATATGCAGGGTTAAGATCTTGAGCGAAATATGTATAACATGTTAAGCGAAATATGACAGGGATTATTCGAGCGAAACATTACATTTACTAGAAACAAACTCTGCCAAATTTTTTACAACCCGAGCGAAACATGTATTCGAGCTTCATTAAGCGAAATATGACAATATCTAGCAGTTAAACAAACTAGTTTCGACTTGTTTCGGGTTTTTCGGTTTCGAGTATCGGTTGTTCGCGGGTCTTCTAACTTATACCATAACGATCGCGGTCTTTCAACGATCATCGTGGTATATTTGTTTTTCGTCGACGCTAACCGAACGAGTCCGCGAGTAGCTAAATACAATCGTATCATTTTTTATAAGTTTCAACGAAGAAGAAAGAATACCATGGAGGGAAACGTTTTCATATTAATTATAATTCAAAATTTGCACTTTTGGCCCCTCTACTTCATAACAGTTTTCACTTTTAACATTTAGGTTTTAAAAGTTTCCTTTTAGCCCTTTGTCCTTACAACTCTTTAAATCTTAACCTCTACTTCTCAAAACATTTTCATATTTAGTTATTTGTTTTCAAATTTTTTTTCTTTACTTAGTTTATTTTCAATTTTAGCCCTTTCGTTGTAAGACATTTCACTGTTAGTCCTTCAAGCTCAACAAATCGTTAACAAAAGCTCAAGTACTTCAATTACAACAACGATTTCATCAACAACAATTCTATGTTTCACGCTTTCTTCTTGATTTTGTAAAATCTCTCGAAAAAATCAATTTTTTTCTCGGTTTAAATCATAGATTTGTAAAATCTCGTAAACATTAATTGATTTTAATCCAAAATAACAATCACTTTACCTACTTAAGATCCTACAAATCATTTTCACTTCACAATTCACGGTAACATGGAAATGAAAGATATTTTATCTTAGTGTTCTAATTCGGAAGAACAGCAAATGCAACAAATTCATGACAAAGCAAAAGAAAGTTGCATGGTATCTTTTCGACGACTTCATTCACACCTCAAGCTTCTTTCAAACAACGACTTAAAAGGAACTCGAACTGAGTCTGGATTCAAATGTGTATTTGCGACACTCTTTGGTCAAGATATAGAGACTTTCACAGGCACAATGTTCCTGAACGTGGACCAACTAGAAAAACAACTTGACAAAGAAGAATTTCAAGAGATTGGATCCATGGCTACTTTTAAAGTACTCGAGACACAGTTTCAGATGTTCATCAAGTCACGGATGTATATGGATGATGAATATGTAGTAATGACACGCAACTACTTTCTACAATACACTAAACTCGAGATTCCAGAATTCCGTGACATACTGATCCAACACATGGAAT
>BQNB010017531.1:11767-24485 GCA_026074375.1 Tanacetum coccineum
GACCCATTTAATGGGTCGGGTCAGCCCATTAAGATTTATACCTTATAATCCTTTAAGCCTTAACCCATTTACAAATCCTTAGTCCAAATCCATTATCCATAAACCCTTATCATTTTCCCTGGCCCAAGTAACCAAGTCCAAGCCCAACTTCCCAACCCAAGTCAAAGTCATAAGAACGAGTCAAAGTTACTGTGGATTCTCTCTTTCCCTCCCTCTTTTACAACGAAAACACAAACCAGGGTAAACAATCATTCACCCCACACACACACTCCTAAGCTTCTAGAAGCCGCCTGACACATCTGACACACTCATTTAGCCACGCTGGCAATCCCAAGAGATTTGATTGGTGGAGAGACGTAAAATGAGATCAAGGGCTCTAAATGATTGCTTGAGGATTGGTTAATATTAAAGGGCTAGGATTGAAGCATGGGACGCTCTTAGAGGTTCTGGATTCTTCCCCTCCTCACTATAAATAAAGAAGGGATCACACAAGAGAGGGACGTGTAGGATTTTAGTAGTTTAGTAGCTTATCTTAGTTTTTAGCTTATTTCATTAATGTAATTTCTGTTTCCAAAAGTTGTAATCTCTTTGAGTATTAATAAAATTGAGTTTTAGTTAATTGTGCTTTTTAAATTTTGTTTTTACTATTATACAATAAAGGTTTAAAAATGTTTGGAATTAAGCTAATAAGCTCAAAATAAGCTCATTCTCTTATAAGCTATAGATCATTCAGCTAAGCTTCCCAAAAGCTTAGCTGAATTAGCCATTTCACTCAAATAACCTTAAAAAGTCATTATTAGCTTTTGTGGAAGATAAGCCAGAAATGGATGGGCTTATGGGTTTTACGAGCTTATCTCTGATAAGCTGGAGCTTGTAGATAAGCTCTAAGAGCAATTTTAGTCCTTGTTTGAGCAAAGGACAAAGGTACTCTTTCATTTACTCTTTTAAGCTTATTTACTCATTCAGCTTATAATTCTGTTTATTTTTGCTTATTCTTTGCTTAATTGTGCTTATCCTATCTAGTGTTAGCTTATTATGTCTGGTTCTTAGTTTAAAATAGCTTAGTTTAAGATTTTATAGAAACTGCTTAGTTTTAAGTCCATATAGCTTATTAGTGTAACTTTTTGGTTAGTGCTTATCTTCTTTAGGTTAATGCTTATTTGTCCTTAAAATAGTAAGTACTTAATATGTTTTCCATTTTCTTAGCTTATTTGAGTCTGTTTTGGCTTATAAATGAGTTTGCAAAATCTTAAAGGGGGTGTTTGGAACAAGGAATTAAACTTGGTAAAAATCAAGTGTAGTCCATTTTCAGCACTTAAATAAATTTCATAAGCTCATATCAGTCCTAAGTAGTAGTTTTCATAAGCTAGAAGTCTGTTTTGTTTAGATTTATAGTTTAGTTAATCAAGGTTTCAAGTCTGTTGGTTCTTAGGATTTACAAAACTGCTTATTTGATTAGCTTCTTTAAAATCATTTGAGTGGGTGTTTTTGTGGTTAATATGTGAAACTTTAGCATCTATGCAATCTGTCTTGAGTCATTTGGATTTGGGAAAACCATTTGTGCAATTTAGATAGAAACAGTTGAGTTTTGCTAGTATTTAGAAGTCATTAAAATAAGTCTAATGTGCAGAGCTTTCTAGTCCTTAATTTAGCTTATCTTTTGTTAAATTTGATCTCATTTAGCTTAATATAGTCTAGTGTCAATCTGTTTTAAGTTGTTTAGTGTTCACAAGTGTTTTAGAGTCTTAAATTTTAGCTACAAAAGTGTTAAAAAAGCCAAAAATAACAAGTAGTAGTATCTATCTTAATCAATTTTCTTTTATAGCTTATTTCTTGAACTTATTAGCTTAATTCCATTTTTAATTTGCTTATTGAGTCAAGATTTTGGTCTGTTTTGAACTTTCAGTCTTTTAATATGCTTATTGAGTCTTATTTTTAAGCTGCTAGTTAGTCATTTTAATCCAAAAAGCCAAAAACATCTAGTTTAGTCTGTCACTTTTCAAGTCCTCTTTCTAGCTTATTTCTTTGCCCAATTTTCTTAAGTTTAGCTTAATTGTGTTCTTTAAACATAAGTCTCAATCTGTTTTAGGGTTTTTAGCTTTTTCCTTTAGCTTATTGTGTCTTTATCTTAGCTTAAAAATTGTCAAATGTCCCTTTGATGTCTGTCTAAAGCTATCTGTCTTTTAGTTTTTTTAAGTGCTTTTTAGCTTATTTTGTCTGCTCATTTTTAGTCCTTGTGCTTATTAGGTATAGCTTAGGATTTGTTTCAGCTTATTTGTTTATCTAGTTGCTTATTGAGTCTAAGAATAGTTCAAACAGTTAAGCTTATATGTCATTTAGTTTTGAACCCAAACTGTCATTTTCATTTGAGCTTATTCTAGCTTATTTTTAAGTTTCAGAAAAAGTGCTTTCATTAAAGTTTCTTATTTTTGTTAGTAGTTTAGCTTTTTCAAAAAGAAAAATAAAAAAAATGTTTTTATCAAAAAAGAAGTCACAGGTTTTGAACCTGTGACCTCCCCCTTAACACACCAACACCCTTACCACTGCGTCCTTGGGTCTTTTTCATAAGACCTTCACATCATTTAATCTTTATACCCATTTTTAGTTTTAAGCTAATTGAGCTTATTGAATTTTCCCAGCTTATTGGCTTAAGCTTTTTGAGTCATTTTTCTTTATAAATCTTAGGGATAGTATCTAGTATTTTTAGGAATTTTCTCAAAAATTTAAGATTAAGTTTAGTATTTTTAATTTAGTTTTTAGTATTATTTAGTTTGAAAAGTAGTTTTAAATAGTTTAAAGCATTTTAATTTAAAAATTTGCAATTTGAGTTTTTAGAATTTAAATTTGTCATTTTTAGTTAATTAAGTTAGTTTATTTAGCTTTAATTAGTTTTTAATTACTTTTAAATGTCGTTAGTTTTTTTTAAATTGTTTTAATTTCTAGTTTAGCGTGCTTTTATTTGTTTTTCCCTTTGCGTTATTAGATTTAGAAACCAAACCTAAAATATTGATTATTCAAACACATGATCACAAACCGAAGCAAGGTTTTCAAATTCACACTTCGTCGGGATACGACATCCGGGAGATAAAAATATTGTTTGTCCTCAAGCAATTTTTATATCAAATGGGATACTCACTATACTATAATTAATTTGGTATTTTAGGTATATATAATATATCCTATTATCATCGAATCAATTTTTGGCGCCGTTGCTGGGGATGTTGTGAAACGAATATCAAGTTGAAGTTTGAAGATTTGTGTTTTGAAGATCCTTTCCCGTGAAGTTATCGTTTATAATTTTCTATTTTCTTTTAGAAAACCATAAAAATACAAAAATATTTTTTGTTTTCAATTTATTTTATTAAAATACCAAATTTTTTTTAAAAAACAATGAAAATAACCGTTGTGTCACTTGTGAAAACGGCTCACATTTAGATTAACAAACTATAAGATAGGTTTAAGGAGGGTTGATCCTACGAACTTTGACCCGAAAGGATAAGGTTTTTAAAACGCTTCGCGCTTACCCGCTCCTCCGCTTCTTTGTGCGTTTTCTAGAGAGCTACCGTACACTTGTTCGATTATCGGTTGCAAAAATATTTTCGTTCTATTTTATTTTTCTTATCTTGTTTTTAGTGCATGAGCACTCGCTCTACTTCTTCTAATCTATTTTATCCGCTTAGAGACCCCGAGAGTCTTATTCGACGAAGGAATTTAGGTGAACCGTCATCTCTTTTCGACTTCGAAGAAGTTATGAGCATTCCTCATAATAATCATAGGACGCATCCTGCGGGACCCCTCTACTAATATATGGTCCTCCTTGGTGGTCGAGACTTATGGGCTAGCATCCCCCGATCAATGGAGTTGTGCCAACCGTTTATAAATGGATGGGGCGGACCAATTGCCCCGATTCCAATTCAGGCTACGGATTTTGGACTTCGTCATCACATGATCCAACAAGTTCAAAATACTTTCCAATTTCATGGATTACCGGGCGACGATGCCAATAGAATATTGGGCTTAATTTTGGAATTTTCTCAACATATGAAGCAAATGGGGTCTCCGATGACGCCTTCGTTTTTCTCTTTTCCATTTAATTCCTTGACGCATCATTGCTATCGCATGGTATGATTGCTTCAAGGAATTCCCATCCACTCTTCGACGTTATGATGATGAATTTCTTTCGAATATTTTCCCCCTTCAATGGTGACTAATTAAGGAACGAGATCACGAAATTTGAACAAAAACCGCACGAATCATTATTCGAGGCATGGGAGCGTTACAAATTGTCCATTGATCGATGTCCTAACCATAACATGCCTTTAGTTACACAAATTGATACGTTTTATAATGGTTTGACATTAAGCCATCGGGACACCATCAATGCTGCAGGCAGGCGAAGAAACTTTTATGCAAAGACACCGAAAATGTTTCGACAGTGATCGAGATCAATGATCATCTCACTCAACCATTGGGACACTTCAGCAACTCGAGATGAGACGTCTAGAAATATCTCTTCTACTACTACTACCGAGAGTCCAGAAGTTGTTCGACAATTAGAAATGATGAATAAGAATTTTCTAGAGATGATGAGACAAATACAATCGGTCAAATCTGTGAGTCCGAAATGCGAGACTTGTGGTGGTCCCCATACTTTTACAAAGTGTCTAGCATCGATGGCTACACATTAGAGGCCGTTAAGCTACTATGGGTAAAACCATAATAGGGGGGGTTTTTCTTTACATAACACACAAGGTGACCGTAATTTTACTTAGCTATCGCTCGAATTATTACCTCGGACACCCGGTTTCATTCAACCGAATGTGCTCATTAATTCATACCGTGACAATCAAAATCAGAGAATTTCATGCCTCGATTATCATGCTCGAACAATCAAGGAAGAGGCAAAATTTCAATCAAGGAAACATCAATTATCAAGCTCGAATTTTCAAGCCCGAATTATCAAGCTCAAGTGTGACCTTCAAACGAGGTAACAAACTACATGAAGAGTAATGAAGCTACTTTGAGAGCAATGCAAACTCAAATGACTAACATGAAGACAAAATTGAGAAATGAATTCAAATTTACGATTAATACAAGAACCAATAAGATAGAAAATCAAAAAAATCAAATAATGAACATATTAACTAATATGCAAATGCAAAATCCCTCGGGTTCATGATCACTTCCTAGTAATACCGTAGCTAACCTGAGAGGTGACATAAAAGCTATTACCACCCGAAGTAGTGCTTCTTACGATGGACCTACGATTCCACCTACTCCTTCTCCTCTCCCGAAGGAAGTGAAACGTGAAACCAAGGCGACAATGGACAAGGTGAAAAATACAAGTTTAGGAAGTACCGCACACGTCCAACCTCTGGTTGTCCAAGACCCGATTTCGGAACCCGAAGTTGCTCCAAAGCCTAATCCTAAACTGTCAATACCTTATCCTTCGAGGCTTAACGACCAAAAGCTCCACGAAAAAGCTAATTATTCAAATGTTGAAGTTTCTTCAAATCTTTCAAAGATTACACTTCGATTTTAGCTTCGCGGATACGGTTCTTCATATGCCGAAGTTCACGTCTATGTTTTAAGAGTCTTCTAAGTAATAAGGAAAAATTATTCGAATTGGCAAATACTCCGTTAAATGAGAATTGCTCGGCGGTGCTCCTTAAAAAGTTGTTCGAAAAACTTGGAGACGCAGACAAATTTCTCATCTTGTGTGATTTTATAGAGCTAGATGAGTGCTTAGCCTTGGCCAATCTTGGCGCTAGCATTAATCTAATGCCTCTTTCCGTGTGGAAGCAGCTTTCGCTCCCGAAACTAACTTCAACTCGCATGACACTCGAACTCGCACACCGATCAGTCGCTCATCCGAAAGGTGTTATCGAAGATGTCTTTGTAAAAGTAGGAAAGTTTTATTTTCTGGCCGATTTCATTGTAGTTGATTACGATGTCGATCCTCGGGTTCCTCTCATCCTCGGGAGACCTTTCTTGAGGACGGCACGAGCTTTAATCGATGTACATGGTGAAGAGTTAACTCTTCGAGTCAATGATGAGGCCATTACGTTTAAAGTCGGGCACACTTCGAGATACTCCCATAATTATTATGATGAAATGGTTCATCAAGTCAATGTCATAGACGTTGCTTGTGAGGAGTATGCTCAAGAAGTGCTCGGATTTTTGGATAGTTCGACGAGTGGCAATCCCACTCCTTCGGATCCTATCATTGCTTCTTCTTCCCTCTCGTTACTCCTTTTTGAGGGGGGAGATTTCATTTTGGAAGAGATTGAGACTTATCTACGTACCCCGGAAGAACTTTCTAATTTGGATGACGATTACTACGACATAGAGGGAGATATTCATTACCTTGAGAAATTATTGAATGAAGATCCTTCTCCGAATCTCCCTCTGATGAAGAATGACGATCTTAAGCAAGTTGATGTTACTATGATGAAGCCTTCAATAGAAGAACCACCAGAACTCGAGCTTAAGGATTTACCTTCTCATTTAGAATATGCATTTTTAGAAGGAACCGATAAATTACCCGTCATAATTTCTAAAGAATTAAAAGAAGAAGAAAAAGCCGCCCTTTTAAAGGTTCTTAAGTCACACAGACGGGCCATCGCATGGAAAATTTCCGATATTAAGGGTATCGACCCTAGTTTTTGTACTCACAAGATCTTAATGGACACCTTTACTTACCCTTATAGGACGTTTGCCTACCGACATATGCCTTTTGGTTTATGTAATGCTCCGGGCACGTTCCAAAGGTGCCGGATTGATTTACCCTATCTCCGATAGTCCGTGGGTGAGTCCCGTTCATTGTGTGCCTAAGAAGGGTGGAATGACCGTAGCTGAAAACGAAGATAATGAGTTAATGCCTACTAGGTTAGTTACGAGATGGCGTGTTTATATTGATTACCGAAAGCTTAATGATGCCACTCGTAAAGACCATTTCCCGTTGCCTTTTATGGACCAAATGCTAGAATGTTTAGCAGGGAATAAATACTATTGTTTTCTAGATGGATTTTCTAGATATTTTCAAATTCCAATGACTAGCAAGACCAAGAGAAGACCACCTTCACTTGCCCTTATGGGACGTTTGCCTATCGACGTATGCCTTTTCGTTTATGTAATGCTCCGGGCACGTTCCAAAGGTGCATTATGGCCATTTATTACGACATGATCGAGGAACAATGGAAGTCTTCATGGGCGATTTCTCAGTCTTTGGGGATTCTTTCTCATCACGCCTCTCCCATTTAGACAAAATGCTCAAACAGTGCAAAGACACTAATTTAGTTCTAAATTGGGAGAAGTGCCATTTCATGGTTAAAGAGGGCATTGTCTTCGGCCATAAGATTTCAAAGTCCGGGATTAAGGTCGACAGAGCTTAAGTTAATGTTATAGCTAAACTTCCTCATCTAACTTCCGTTAAAGGCGTTTGAAGTTTTTTAGGTCACGCCGGGTTCTATCGTCGATTTATTCAAGATTTTCCTAAAATCGCCCGGCCGATGACCCATATTCTTGAAAAAGAAACTCTGTTTATTTTCTCGAAAGAATGTATTGAAGCGTTTAATATACTTAAGAAAAAGTTAACCAAAGCCCCCATTTTAGTTGCCCCCGATTGGGACCTACCATTTGAAATTATGTGCGACGCTAGTGATTATGCGGTAGGTGCAGTCTTGGGGCAACGTAAGACCAAACATTTTCAGCCGATACATTATGCAAGTAAGACCATGATGGATGCTCAAGCACATTACACGACTACGAAAAAAGAGTTATTAGCCGTGGTGTATGCTTTCGAGAAATTTCGGCCCTACTTAGTCTTATCAAAGACCATAGTGTATACGGACCACTCAGCTCCAAAGTGTCTTCTTACTAAGCAAGATGCTAAGCCAAGATTGCTCCGGTGGATTCTCCTACTCCAAGAATTTGATGTCATAATTCGTGATAAAAAAGGAGCGGAGAATCTCGCGGCTGACCATTTGTCTAGACAAGAAAATCCTCAGGAAGGTGATCTCGAGAAAAAGGAAATTAATGAAACATTTCCTCTCGAGACCCTCAGAATGATAACTTTTTATAGTGATTCTAGTACCCCGTGGTTTGCCGACATTGCAAATTACAATGCGAGAAATTTTATAGTGAAAGGGATGTCGTCCCAACAAAAGAAAAAATTCTTTAAGGATGTTAAGCATTATTTTTGGGACGACCCCTACTTGTTTAAGATTTGTGCGGATCAAGTGATTAGACGATGTGTTCACGGCCAAGAAGTCGTTGATATCCTCACGGCTTGCCATAATGGACCCACCGGGGGACATCATGGTGCGAACTACACCACTAAGAAAGTCTTCGATTCCGGTTTCTATTGGCCAACAATTTACCGCGATGCCCACGACATGGTAAAGTCTTGTGACTCATGTCAACGTCAAGGCAAAATCTCATAAAAAGACGAAATGCCTCAAAATGCAATTCAAGTATGCGAGATCTTTGACGTGTGGGGCATCGATTTTATGGGACCGTTCCCGTCTTCTCGAGGAAACAAGTACATTATCATAGCCGTTGACTACTTGTCTAAATGGGTTGAAGCAAAAGCTCTCCCTACTAATGATGCCCGAGTCGTTGTTAAATTCTTGAAATCTCTTTTTGCCTGATTTGGAACTCCTCGTGCTATAATTAGTGATCGCGGTACTCATTTTTGCAATGACTAATTCGCGAAGGTCATGCTTAAGTATGGAGTTACCCACCGTCTTTCTATCGCGTATCATCTACAAACGAGTGGACAAGTGGAGTTTTCAAATCATGGTTTAAAACGTATTTTAGAAAGGACCGTAGGCCAAAATCGAGCTTCATGGTCCGATAAGTTAGATGATGCTTTATGGGCATTCCTTACCGCTTTTAAAACACCCATTGGGTGCACTCCTTATAAACTTATGTACGGAAAGGCTTTCCATCTTCCTATCGAACTTGAACACAAGGCCTATTGGGCCTTAAAGAATTATAATTTTGACCTTAAGACCGTAGGTGATCATCGAAAAGTTCAAATGAAGGAATTAAATGAACTCCGAGATCAAGCTTATAGGAACTCTTTAATCTACAAAGAGAAAACGAAGAAGATTCATGACTCCAAGATTAAGAACCGCATCTTTAACATTTGTGATCGAGTTCTTCTCTTCAATTCTCGATTAAAGATTTTCTCAAGAAAGCTCAAAACCCGTTGGACCGGACCGTTCACCGTTGCTCAAGTTTCCCTTATAAAACCATCGAGTTATCTCAAACCGATGGACCAAGTTTTAAGGTGAACGGTTATAGACTTAAACACTATTTTGGAGGAGACATACCACCGATGGTTGTCCCGGATCTCCAAACTTTCCCCATAGGCCACTAAATTCGGGGCCGAGTCAGGCTCGTGACTCGGTTAACAAAAACAAGCGCTTCGTGGGTGGCAACCCATGCTTATCCCTAATAGTAGTATATTAGTATATTATTTATTAATAAGTGTGATGTGAGGAGGCTCGCCTCTTCCTTTCTCGTGTTTCGGTGTTTTTGTTTTATGTCCAGGATTGCCCGGATTATGAAGACTCTCGTGCTCGTGGTTTTGTCTCTCGTTCACTCGATCTTCCATCCTTAGCACGCTCTTATATATGGGAATCCGATATCCTAGGTCTTATTGATTATTGATTATCTATTAGCATAATTAATAAACGGCTTTAGATTTGCGTAGAAACCCCTTAATATTTGGATTATACCTTGAAATTAGTATGGGGGTGACAGTCTCACATTGAGGACATTGTGTTGTTCTAGTAAATAAAATTATGGGGGAGGGGGATCTTTGATTTGATCTTACTTGCTTTTCCTTGTCTTCCGTAAACCTATTTTTCACCAAAATTAGCAAAAATTATGCCAAATTTAAAAAAATTTAAATTATAAATAAGTGTTTTGACACATAGCTTTTGTCTTTTTAAGAATAAAGTGTTGACTGATCGATGCATGTTACGCTTAGTTGCCCCTTAATATTAAATCTTAAGCTTGTGCTGTTTTTATACAAGAAGCTTTAAAACGCGAATTCTAGCTTGAAAAAGCCAAGAGTTTGCAAGTTTTCATGATAGACTTTAAATATGCAAAACTTGTTTTATTATACTAAGCATTCGCAAATCTTTTTAGTAAAGATTTTAAATTTGCAAAGAACGAAAAATGATAGAGTTTTATATAAGTTAGATGCTAAACGTGGAGTAGTTAGATCTCTTTAGAGCTCATAGAGGTTAATTGTGGCTTTTTGCTCCCATCAGCTTAATAAACGTTATATAATTGTTAATAAATAAAGTTGCTTTAGCTTTTGCAATTCTTTGTTTAAGTCACTTCGTAGAGATTCCTTCTTGTGAAAGTAAGGTACACATCGAGGTTTTGTTAGTGTTGTGAGGAAATAGGCTACCGATTCTTGACGGCTAGCTACTGTTGTCTAGGTAGTTAAAAGATCACAAGACTTGAAATTTGGCTATAATAATAATAATAAAATAAACCAAAGCCAAAATAAGACCACTGCATCTTGTCGGTTAGGACGCCCGATGTTGCATTCGTTTAAAGGGTGGATGTAATAATAATAATGATAAGAACTGTGGGCTGATAAAAGTTTACTGTCTCTGGTCGGTTCGCTGCCGATGTGGCAGTCTTCTAAATAAGGCACATAGTAATAATAATCCGAGACTGATAAAAGTTTGCTGCATCTGGTCGGTTCGCTGCCAATGTTGCAGCCTTCAAAAAGGTCGAGGAAATTACCGAGGTCGAAATAATACTACTGGCTCTAGTCGGTTAGGACGCCCGATGTGTCAGTTGTTTAAAGGACCGAGGTTTAATAATGTTGCTATAATAATAAGAATAAAGTCAAATTTCAACTCTGGGGTTATCTAAATAAAGCCTCCATCTCTGGACTCGTAGTTGAGTGGTTTCGGATGAAATAAAAAGGATAACCCCTAAATCGTGCGAAATTAGAACCTTAATGTGGACCTTATTCTCACCATATCGTCTTTTTAGGAAAGGATTTCAAACTAATTGTGGTCTAAACCTGGTTTACTTTATGTGAATAAGACATTAATTTATTTGTCACAAATAATAATAATAAAATCTTTAGAGGATTTAGGAAATAAGGGAGCAGAAAGTAGTTATGCATACACAATTAGCATTTATGAGTAGTGTTAGTATCTTAACTTGTATTTAACAATAATTTCGTTTTAAGCTTGGTTTGGGCGGGTGAAAAATCGAGGATGATGAATTTATCTTTTTATTGTTTCTTGTTCCATGATCCTAAAAGTTATGATATGTATAAATGATAATAATAAATGCATAAAAATGAGAAAACGGAGGGCTTTTCAAAACTAGTGATTTCTTAATCCTCTTAGATGAACACTTAGCTACTTTTTGAGGTAATTAGTCTAAGGGGTTTGAAATTTATGGTTTACTAAGTGTGTGTTTATGACATTGCGTGAGGACACGACAATAGCTTAGTATGGGGGATTTTTGATATGTGTTTAATCACATATCAATTTACCTTATTAAAATGAGTTTAAATGACCAAAACAATACATGTAAAATACATTGTATATGTCTGTTTTGTCAAATGCATTGTGCAGGTAACGGATATGTCAAAAAATGGTCAAAAACAAAGCAAAACGAACAAAACCGAGCACAGGAATGGAAAGAGCATGAGAAATCAAGGCCGGAGGCATATGCATCCTTAATGGGATAACTTGTACCCATTTTATTAGGCCGGGTCAGCCCATTAACTTTGTATATATACAAAACCCATAATCTAATTCATAAGCCTTATATAAGAATCCAAGTCCAAATTAAAAAATCCATTAAACCTAATCCAGGCCCAACAATCCAAACCAAAGCCCAAGTCAACAAATACCATAACCGAGTCCAAAAGTTAAACTTTATGATATAAACAGGGTAAATGTTACTATTTACTCTTCTCTTTCCCTCCCTCATTTTACAACAACAACAAACCAGGATAAATCCTTTACTATCACACACGCTCATTTGCTTCTAGAAGCCGCCTGACACATCTGACACACTCATTTAGCCACGCTGGCAATCCCAAGAGATTTGATTGGTGGAGAGACGTAAAATGAGATCAAGGGCTCTAAATGATTGCTTGAGGATTGGTTAAGATTAAAGGGCTAGGATTGAAGCATGGGACGCTCCTAGAGGTTCTGGATACTTCCCCTCCTCACTATAAATAAATAAGGGATCACACAAGAGAGGGACGTGTAGGATTTTTGTAGTTTAGTAGCTTATCTTAGTTTTTAGCTTATTTCATTAATGTAATTTCTGTTTCCAAAAGTTGTAATCTCTTTGAGTATTAATAAAATTGAGTTTTAGTTAATTGTGCTTTTTAAATTTTGTTTCTACTATTATACAATAAAGGATTAAAAATGTTTGGAATTAAGCTAATAAGCTCAAAATAAGCTCATTCTCTTATAAGCTATAGATCATTCAGCTAAGCTTCCCAAAAGCTTAGCTGAATTAGCCATTTCACTCAAATAACCTTAAAAAGTCATTATTAGCTTTTGTGGAAGATAAGCCAGAAATGGATGGGCTTATGGGTTTTACGAGCTTATCTCTGATAAGCTGGAGCTTGTAGATAAGCTCTAAGAGCAATTTTAGTCCTTGTTTGAGCAAAGGACAAAGGTACTCTTTCATTTACTCTTTTAAGCTTATT
>BQNB010017531.1:27340-69788 GCA_026074375.1 Tanacetum coccineum
AACATCATAACGGATATACGTAAACCCATTCTTTCATAATTCATTATTCACATTCGGAGGCATCTCGGAGATCTACTAACGTTACTCAAAGACGGTGGGTCGAGAAGAAAGCATAGAAACGTCGGAACCTCTAAGTCCGGTATCAATGGCCGATAATTAGACGAGCGGTCTAACAAATTTCCATAATGGAGAGAAATGAAAGGAAAATTAGAACGACGGTTGTTAAGTTTCTTATATTTAAATGTATAAACCATACTATTTTGAAGATAGAACTCAAAATAATTTTTGAAACTGCTAATAATGTAGAAGTAAAGTAATTTGCTAAAAAAAAAAAAATTGGCGATAACAAATATTTTGTAAGACCCAAGTAAAATGACTCGTAAAACAATAGCAAATTAAATTTATAAGGTGACATTACAATGACTTATAAAATAGCAAGTGGTTTGCATGAGAGTAGTAAAGAGTAGTTTATGAAGTAATCGGTGAAATGGTTACAAGATGATAGGGTTTCAAAGGGTTTAGCCGGAATCGTCATGAGGTACATGATATCGATGGCGATGGAGGATATGAAGACAAGAGATTATAACCGCGACCAAAAGCGATGGTGCGCAATTAGGAAAAGGGAAGATAAAATAAAATGACACATAAGTCACATATATATAAAAGAATAATGGAATCCAAATGTGTGTACCTCCTAAGTTATTTGACAACCATATGCTTTTGAGAAAGTATACTATTTTTAGAAAGTTACTATTTCTGGAACGTTCAGATATTCGAAGATGTTTGTATTGCCTAATAAAATATTAAGTTTCCCGCTAATACCGACGCACCTATTATCTATTTACTTACTCTTGTTTCCACGTTATGCTTACATATATAGAGTTTTCAAATTTAGAGTTACTATTTTTAAACGTGACTGGACGCACCCAATAATTTATTAATCATCTAATAATATTAGTTAACGTTTTGCAGACTCAAACGGACACTAAAACGCTCAAAACCCCACTTTTTAACAAAATTCAGCAACTACTCAAATTTTTCCAAAAGGATAATTCGCTAACTTTCACCCCAATGTTTTCCTATCGTCTAATATTTTTAGACTAAAACTCGCAACTTTTTGTAGAAAACGTCAAACTAAACAACTTTTATGTTTTAATGGAAGTCCGGTTCGGAGCAGAAAGGGCCCGAATCTCAAGTTAAAAACTGTATCAGCTCACTTTTCCCTACAGTTGCTGAATTTTTATAAACTAAAACGCAGACCTGCGTTTTGAGTAAAAACCACACTTTTATGCACTTTTAGACAAAATTTCGCGGCTTTTAAGGCCAAACGATATTCCGGACAATTTTTGTGTTTTAGCCGAGACCCAAAATGATACAGAAAATGATGAAAACGCCCATTTACGATTCTGTCAGCAAGCTATTATTTACCTTATGAGCTGAATTTTTGCGAAACTTTTTCTAAACTTCTTTTGACCATAAAAACTTCGTTTTTGGGAGTTATGGGTCGAATTTTATAACAAAAACGACCGTCTCAACAAGTACTAACATATTTTTAAGCCTTACTTTTATAAAAAGACATTTACAAAATCCTTAAACCACATTCTAATTTTCTTCATAAAATATATTTTTCGACATACCACAAAATTTCAACCAAATTCCTCAAAATTATCGAATACTACGCCAATCCTACTCTCCATCATCTAAGATATTATACCAACCCTTTTCAAATGATCACAACTTATATACACACATGTCTTATGGATTTCAAAACAACGAAAACTAAATTATACTAATAAGCCAATAAAAATAGCATAATATATATATATATATATATATATATATATATATATATATATATATATATATATATATATAACTTTAGCAAATTACTTTACTTCCACATTATTAACAGTTTCAAAAATTATTTTGAGTTCTATCTTAAAAATAGTATGGTTTATACATTTAAATATAAGAAACATAACACTAGTTTGACGAAACTGAGCATTGCATTACTATTCCTAAATTATACATAGGTAATCACTACTTTTTCCGAATTTATAATATTTCCCTAAATTCTAAATAATTCATTTATCTAATTTAGTCGGTTCTCATTTAAAATCGTCATTTAAATTCTTTCACGAATTTTATATTTTATTTTTAATTGTTACCGATCGAGAAATCAACGGATCCCGTATTTTTAATTGTGAAAATTTTTAAGTTTTAATTTAATATATATTTCATTTATTTATTATTTAAATATATTTCATTCGTGTCAGGCCGAACCGAGTTAAAAATCGTGTTTTTATAAAAATTAACGAGTTGGGTTAGTTTTGGGACGAAATTTAAAGAATGTATAAGTGTTTAACAAAATTGGGCTGAAACCCCCCTTCATTTTCTTCTCTTGGCCGGCTATAGTCCAACACAAACACTCCCTCAATAATTTTTTTTATAAAAACCCAAGCCCAATCTTCTTTTTTTTTATAAAAATCCATATAAAGCCCATACCCACCCCTTTATTTAACCGAATAACATACACACACTCTCATTCATATCGATCAAAATTGTTTTTCGCTGTCTCTCTTCTTTCTTTCTGCTGTTCGACACCAAGAGCACCAAAAACCACCATCTACACCTTAATTCTCCATAAAAACCCCTCCATTATACACCAAATTACTCCTAAAAATACCCTTAATCTACTCCTACAAAAAAATCACACATTGCAAGAGATTTTCTATTTTCACAATTTTTCTTCAAAATTGTGTTTTAGGGATTTAGTTAATTAAGGTGTTAAATAGTCGCAAGGTTTTGATAGGAAATTTGTAGTAAAGTTTTGGGGTGAATAAAAATCAAGTTTTGGGTTTTTCTTGCTCTCCTTGTGGTTCGGCCAAGTTCATAAACCCCCAAGGGTTTATAGCTTTTGATTCATCCTCTATCTTGAGTCCATTGTGAGCATTTATACTTCCTTTCTATTTAATTTTTATAGTTACATAAAAATTATATACATGCATGTTGATTTTTGTGAATTGGGTTCCTTAGTATGATAATGCATATGATGTTTAAGGTTGTTGATGATTGTGGATGGTTTAATAGGCTAGTATTGGAGTGTTGGATGTGAAATTGGTGCAAAACATTGAGGGCTTGAATGAGTTTTATAAACACTTAATTAGGCGAAATTTTTGCATAAATGGCAGATTTATTTTGTTGTAAACTGAAATTTTAGTGTTTAGAATTGTAGAGGTCATTCCAATGAGCGTTTTGGTATAAATTAGAGCTTCTAACTCTTGAAAACGAAAAAGTTATGGCCGATTTTAGTTAAATAATAGTTTCGGCAAATTTCAGAAAATGACAGTTTTATATCCGAATTTGGGTCAATTTTGCGATGCTATAATTTGGTCGTGTCAAAAGATTTCCTACGTTTTCAGGACCCTAAAGTTATCTACTTCGAGTCTACTTTCCAACGAACTAGGCCTCGTCGATTTTTAAGGTGTAAAAGTTAGTCAAAACCTTTGTACAAGATTAAGTGCTAAAACTGTGTAGGCTGTCCAGAATTTCGTTTGTAAAGATATTGTGAGCAGGCGGGTCAAAACTGAATATTTTTGGACGAAATTTAACCTGGAGATTGTACATGATGTGTGTGACCTTCTGTATTTTTTTCAGATTTTTATAAAAAATTTTAGGGTGCCTGCTGATGCCCAACTTTTGATAACTTTCAGCAGGCCCTGTTTTGTTTTAGTTACGCTAAGCTAGAGTTAACGAACAGGTAAAATTTACTTAGGGGTTTTGGGGAAAACATAGTAGGAAGTCAACATACATAGGAACCCGGAGATGGAGTATAAGCAAGTGTTGAGGTTGTTTGGCAAGTCGTTAAGCGGTAACTAGTTGCTAGTAAATTGGCAAAAGTTTTAAAAAATAAGCAACCAATAGAGACAATAAGTGAAGAAGATCACATGGATTCCTAATGTACAAATTTCATGCATATAATATAATTACAATAAGTTTCATATTTATTAAAATTGAAATATTAATAATATATTATTATATTTTTAATAGGTCGCAGTTGTCTTCGGCGTCCCTTTTCCTCGTGATTTCTTGATCGACATTTCTTCTACTCTCGGTGAGTTCATAGCCTCGCTTTTCAAATATTTTTTTTAAACCCCGCGAGGGAGATGCATGCTAGTTTTATAAAACGAACACAAGTAGGTTTTTCTTGTATGCTTGGACCCGTATGTGAGGATCTTGTTGCTTGAGTAGCTTTCGTCATAAGACCCCAATCGTGAGCCGTTAACTACCTGTGATGGGTAGCCGCTCATACAATTAATAGCGCTATGGGCTTGACAAGCCAGTCCCATTTTTAGGATTTGGATCCGATTAGTGAGCACTCTCAATGTACGGACATATTATATGGAGATTTGTAGTAGGTATATGATGAAATACGTAACCTGGGGGCATTCATTAAATTATCATTATTATTATTTGTATATGGAATTTCGTCGATGGGATCGGTGGCACGAACTCAATGCAACTGTTGGTTAATAGCTTGTCTAGCCCAAAAGTCTATATGATGCTTATGAATATTATAATGCTTGGGTTCAACTCTTTATCACTTATAAAACCTATGAATTCACTCAACTTCGTGTTGACTTTTTAGCATGTCTATCTCAGGTAATTGAAGTCCGGAGGCTTGGAGGCAATAAAAAGGAGAATTTGCGCTAGATTTTGTTTATCAAATATTAAAAATTGACTCCTTTGCTCAAAAACAAGTTTGGTTTTTAATGGATAACTTTTTATGTTTCTTTTGGGTAACGTTCATGGGACATCTTGTTGAACTTAAATTAGTAATATGACGCATGCTGATATTAAAACGTCTCTTTTTGAGTCGTTCTTTATATTCCTGTGACTATTGTGCTATGAATTTAACACCCAAATATTGGTTCCGCTGCGAGTAAATTTGAGGGTGTTAAACAAACTAAAACAAGTTTTCATTTCTAGAATGGATTTTCAAATGATGAACAAAAGTTTACGCAAATCCTCCTTTTTATTGCCTCCAAGCCTCCAGACTTTAATTATCTGAGATAGACATGCTAAAAAGTCAACACGAAGTTGAGTGAATTCATAGGTTTTATGAGTGATAAAGAGTCGAACACAAGCATTATAATATTCATAGCATCATATAAACGTGTGGGCCAGACAAGCTATTAACCAATAGTTGCATTGAGCTCGTGCCACCGATCCCATTCTGCATAATTAAGATAATAATAATCATATACCAACAATATTCATCATTTGCCCCCAAGGTTAGGTATTACGTCATATACCTACTAAAAATCTCGACACAATAGGTCCGTACATGGGACTGCTCACAATCGGATCCAAAGCCCAAAAATCGAACCGGGCTGCTTAACCCATAACGCTATTTATTGTGCAAGCGGCTACCAATCATAGGTAGTTAACAGCTCACGATTAGGGTCTTTTGACGTAAAGCTACTCAAGCAACATACCTTATATAATCGGGTCCAAGCATACAAGAAAACTACTTTAGTTCATTTTAGAAAACTAGCATGTATCTCCCTCGCGGGGTTTAAGAAAAATATTTGAAAGACGAGGCTATGAACTCACAGAGAGTAGAAGTAATGTCGATCAAGAAATCACGAGGAAAAGGAACGCCGAAGACAATTGCGACCTATTAAAAATAATAATATATTATTAATATTTCAATTTTAATAAATATGAAACTTATTGTAATTTTATTATATGCATGAAATTTATACATTGGGAATCCATAGAATATAATGCATATGATGTTTGAGGTTGTTGATGATTGAGGATGGTTCAATATGTTAGTATTAGAGTGTTGGATGTGAAATTGGTGCAAAACATTGAGGGTTTGAATGAGTTTTATAACCTTTAATTAGGGCAGAAAGTTTAGGCATAAAATGGGCGGATTTAGTGTGTTGTAAACTGAGATTTTAGTGTTTAGAATAGTAGAGGTCGTTCCAATGATCGTTTTTTTATAATTAGAGCTTCTAACTCTTAAAAATGAAAAAGTTATGGCCGATTTTAGTTAGATAATAGTTTCGGCAAATTTCAGAAAATGACAGTTTTTATATCCGAATTTGGGTCAATTTTGCGATGCTATAATTTGGTCGTGTCAAAAGATTTTCTATGTTTTCAGGACCCTAAAGTTATCTACTTCGAGTCTACTTTCCAACGAACTAGGCCTCGTCGATTTTTAAGGTGTAAAAGTTAGTCAAAACCTTTGTACAAGATTAAGTGCTAAAACTGTGTAAGCTGTCTAGAATTTCGTTTGTAAAGATATTGTGAGCAGGCGGGTCAAAACTAAATATTTTTGGATGAAATTTAATCTGGAGATTTTACATGATGTGTGTGACCTTATGTATTTTTTTCAGATTTTTATAATTTTTTTTAGGCTGCCTGCTGATGCCCAACTTTTGATAACTTCCAGCAGGCCCTGTTTTTTGTTAGTTACGCTAAGCTAGTGTTAACGAAAGGTAAAATTTACTTAGGAGCTTTGGGGCAAACATAGTAGTAAGTCAACATACATAGGAACCTGGAGATAGAGTATAAGCAAGTGTTGAGGTTGTTTGGCAAGTCGTTAAGCGGTAACTAGTTGCTAGTAAATTGGCAAATTTTTTAGAAAATAAGCAACCAATAGAGACAATAAGTGAAGAAGATTGAATGTACTTTTGGGATCAGTGAATGCGCTGCGAGAAACAAAGTCAAGTTTGCTGCTGCTACCCTTCAAGGTAGAGCTTTAACCTGGTGGAACACCCAAGTCGCCACCCTTGGTTTAGCAGTGACGAACGGAAAATCTTGGGATGATTTGAAAAAGATGATGTTAGAAGAGTTCTGTCCCGAAGAAGAAATATCGAGAATGGAGGATGAATTGAGGCACTTGAGGTCAAAGGACCATGACATAGCCGCTTATACCAACCAATTCAACGAATTGATCTTACTATGTCTTGATGTTGTTCCATCTACCAAAAAGAAAATTGGTCAATATATCAAAGGGTTGCCGTCATACATCTAGGGTGAGACCTATTCCTCTAAGCCAACTACCTTAAATGAAGTTGTAAGGATGACACATGGTCTTATGGAGCAAAAAATTCAAGGTTGGAATGAAATAAATGCTGAGCAAAACAAGAGGAAATAGGGAGGTGGAAATCAAGGAAATAACCAAGGTAACCGCAATAACAACCGGGGAAGCTACCGTGACAACCGCCATCACAATCAAAATAATAATCGAAGAAATGGTGGTGCTAGGGCCATGACCCAAGTTCAAAATGAAAATTTAAACCAAGGAGGGCACGCCCCGAAGTGCAATAGGTGTAATATGTTTCATTTTAGAGATTGCCCGGTGACTTTCCGTAACTGTGGAAAAAGGGGTCATAAGGCAAAGAACTGTCATAGAGGGGGTGTAGCCACTAGTGCTAATACTTAACCAATTAAAGTTTGTTACAAGTGTGGAGACCCGAATCATCTCACCAATAGTGATTTGTGTCCTGAGAGGAAGAAGCAAGGTGGTAGGAATACAAGTGGCCATGTGTATGCCGTGAAAGATGCCGATCAAGCCCAAGGCCCAAACATGGTGACCGGTACGTTTCTACTCAATAATCGTTATTTTAGCATGTTGTTTGATTCGGGGTTGCACAAGAGTTTCATAAATGCTAGTCTTACCCATTTAATTGATATCGATCCGGAAAGAATAAGTACTAGTTATGAGGTCGAGTTAGCTGATGGGAGGATTGTTAGTACGAATACCGTATTAAAGGAGTGCACTTTAAATCTAGTCAACCATCTATTTAAAATTGATCTAATGCCTATAGAACTTGGTACTTTTGATGTCATAATTGGTATGGATTGGTTAGTTGCACTTGATGCCATCATCATCTGTGGTAAGAAGGAAGTGCACATTCCGATTAAGAATCGAACGTTCGTGGTCAAGGGTGATAGCCATTCTTCCCGATTAAAAGTGATATCCTGTATTAAGGCAAGAAAATACATCGAAAGAGGATGTCATCTATTCTTAGCTCACGTTACCGAGAAGAAGAAATCTGAGAAACAAATCAAAGATGTACCGATAATTCGTGATTTTCCTAAAGTATTCCCTGATGACTTGCTGGGACTTCCTCCGTCTCGACAAGTTAAATTCAAAATTGATCTAGTGCCGGGTGCTGCTCCTATTACCCGTGCACCTTATCGCTTGGCTCCGTCAGAAATGAAGGAATTGTCTGAATAATTAAAAGAACTGTTGGAGAAAGGATTCATTCACCCGAGCTCGTCACCCTGGGGAGCTCCGGTGTTGTACGTAAAGAAAAAGGATGGGTCATTTCGTATGTCTATCGATTACCACGAACTGAACAAGCTGACGGTCAAAAACTGCTATCCTCTCCCGAGAATTGACGATTTATTCGATCAACTTCAAGGTTCAAGTGTACATTCAAAGATTAATCTACGTTCGGGGTATGATCAACTCCGTTTTCGAGAAGAGGATATCCCCATCACCACTTTTCGAATGAGATATGGTCACTATGAATTCCAAGTAATGCCGTTTGGTCTAACCAATGCACCGGCGGTGTTCATGGATTTTATGAATCGTGTCTGTAAGCCGTATCTTGATAAATTCGTAATCGTATTCATCGACGATATTCTCATCTACTCCAAAAGCAAGGAAGAACATAGTGAGCATCTAAAGATCATTTTGGACCTGCTCAAGAAAGAGAAATTGTATGCCAAATTCTCGAAATGTGATTTCTGGTTGGAGTCCTTCCAATTCCTTGGCCACGTTATCACTCGTGAAGGTGTTCATGTTGATCCCGCAAAAATTGAAGCTATTAAAAATTAGCTTGCCCCGACGTCACCAACCGAAGTGAGGCAATTTATGGGATTAGCCAGTTATTATAGAAGATTCATCAAAGGATTTTCTTTGATCGCCAAGCCGCTTACCAAACTTACTCAAAAGAATAAGAAATTCGAGTGGGGTACGGATGAGGATGAAGCATTCTAAAAGCTTAAACAAGACCTATGTACTGCTCCGATTCTAGCTTTGCCCGAAGGTCCTGATGATTTTGTTGTTTATTGTGACGCATCGCTCAAGGGTTATGGTGCGGTATTAATGCAACGGGATAAGGTGATTGCCTATGCTTCCCGACAATTGAAAACTCATGAAGAAAACTACACTACTCATGATCTTGAATTGGGTGATGTGGTTTTTGCTCTTAGACTCTGGAGACATTACCTCTATGGTACAAAATATGTTGTGTACACCGATCACAAGAGTCTACAATATATTTTGGATCAAAAAGAGCTAAATATGAGGCAACGACGGTGAATCGAACTATTAAGTGATTATGATTGCAAAATTCGTTACCATCCCGGCAAGGCCAATGTGGTAACCGATGCTCTCATCAGGAAAGTTCGAGATAAGCCCTTGAGGGTTCGATCTTTGGTGATGTCTACATGCACCGACCTGTCCGAAAGAATACTCAAGGCCCAATTAGAAGCTGTGAAGCAAGAAAATGTCAAAGCAGAAAATCTGGGCCAATTTTTGAAGCCTATCTTCGAGATCCACTCCAATAGGATTCGTTATTTTAAAAATTGTGGGTGGTTGCCATTGTTTGGCGGACTAAAAGACTTGATTATGCACGAATCTCATATGTCAAAATATTCTATTCATCCAGGTTCTGACAAAATGTACGAAGACATGAAGAAGTTATACTAGTGGCCAAATATGAAAGCCGACATTGCCACATATGTTAGTAAATTCCTAACATGCGCTAAGGTCAAAGCCGAGCATCAACGACCATCAGGATTCCTCCAGCAACTTGAAATTCCTGAATGGAAGTGGGAACATATTACTATGGATTTTTTACGGGTCTCCCAAGAACGCCTAGTGGGTACGATTCTATTTGGGTAATTGTCGATTGGTTGACTAAATTGGCTCACTTTGTGCCAATGAAGAAAATCGATGGTATGGAAAAACTCACCCGACTGTAACTGAAGGAAGTTGTCTGTAGACATGGTGTACCATTGTCGATTATTTCGGACCGCGATAGCCGATTTGTGTCTGGGTTTTGGAGGTCCCTTCAAAATGCTTTAGGGATAAACTTAAGAATGAGTACGGCATACCACCCAAAAATGGATGGTCAAAGTGATAGCACAATCCAAACTCTTGAAGATATGTTGCGTGCCTGCGTAATTGATTTTGGTGGATGCTGGGATCGACACTTGCCTCTGGTCGAGTTCTCTTATAACAACAGTTACCATGTTAGCATCAAGGCGGCACCGTTTGAAGCACTCTATGGGCGATAGTGTAGATAGCCTATTTGTTAGAGTGAAGTTGGGGATAGCCAACTAACTGGGCCCGAATTAATTCGTGAAACCACGGAGAAGATTATTCAAATCAAGAACCATTTGCTCACTGCCAGAAGCCGACAAAAGAGTTATGCGGATGTGCGGCGAAAGCCGATAGAGTTTGATGTGGGTGATATGGATATGCTCAAGGTTTCACCTTGGAAGGGCGTAATTCGTTTTGGTAAACGGGGAAAGTTGAGTCCACGTTATGTGGGACTGTTCAAGATCATTGAAAGAATTGGTCCCGTGGCTTATCGATTAGAGTTACCGAAAAAACTTCATAGCATTCACAATACGTTTCATGTTTTTAATCTCAAGAAGTGCCTCGCGGATGAGAACCTGGTTATTCCACTCGAAGAAATTCAATTGGACGATAAGTTGCATTTCATTAAAGAGCCAGTAGAAATCATGGACCGTGAGGTTAAGCAACTTAAGCAAAGCTGTATCCCTATTGTTAAGGTTAGTTGGAACTCGCGGAGAGGTCCGAAATTTACATGGGAAAGGGAAGACTTTTTCATGAGGAAGTATCCGCATCTATTCCCAAGCAAGAAGCGAAGGCATGGCGACAATCAAGCACCGGGACGTCGCTCCCGTAAGGAGGGGAGGATGTAAAACCCCGTATTTAAGGTCACTATTTTATTCTAAGCCTTACTTTTATTTTCTAAATTTTATAGAATTTATTTTATTACTTTTAGTCGGTTTTATTAAAATCGTCGCTTTAATTATTCGCGATCCATGCTTAGGATTATTATCCGTCTTAAACTCTACGTAATTTAAATTTTCAGAAAAATTAACCGTATGATGTAAAACTATTTTTATTTTGTTCGTTTTTACTTCGTGGTCCCGCCTTAACTTTTGTTATATTTTATGTTAATACCCGTTAGCCTCAAAACTACCTACCTATCTTAAAATTTATACCATAAACACAAAAATTATTATAAATTAAACAAAAAAAAAACTTGGTCATCTACCATCCTTGTGGCGTGTCACTTATATAAGTGTCTTAGGACACTTGTACAACTTCTCACGTATTAAAACCCAAATTCAACACTTTTAAAATCTTATAAATCCTTAACTCTACTAAAAATACTTGATTTATCATTCGATCTAGAGTTTTCTCACATTGTTTGTTACATTGCAAAAAAAAAAATTGCCCCCTACAAGCGATATTCCTGGGTCCGTCACTACCCGTTAGCCTCAAAACTACCCGCCTATCTTAAAATTTATACCCTAAATACTAAAATTTCTATAAATAAAACAAAAAAATTATGTTAACACCACATCAAGTGTGGCGTGGCATGTTGTGGTGAATGATCAAGATATTTGTCTTGATTTAGTGCCAATATTGCATGTATGAATCTTATAAAACCAAACTCATTTCATTATTCTCTCCTCTTATCACTTCAAAATTTATAAAACCTCTCTTGTTTCTATCCCTTTTTGCCGTACACCTTCACCCATAAAACACCTCAATACACACACAAATAAAATTTTCTACATTCATTCTTATTTGTATACCCTACATAAGTTCTTGTTATTCCTACATAATCTTATTCCTCACATTCCAAGCTTCATTTGTATACCATAAAACCTATCATTGTAAGGAGTTTAGGGGCTGATTTAGGGTAATATTTTGAAGTGTTCAAGAATGGAGTAATGGTGTTGTGGTGATTTTTGATTGATGGTTATCATGTTGCTACTTTACTAGTGGTTTGGTATTGGTCATACTAAATTTCATTTCATTTTTGTAAGATTCTACTTTTTGAATCTTGATTTCTGATTTTTTCTTAGTCATTATAGCTATGCATTTTTATTTTGGTTCTGTAAAAATATGTATTTGATGATTGTGGTTTGTGTATAAGAGGTTGGTATGGCATTGCATGTGGTTGGATAGTGTAGGATTTGATGTTTTGATGGATTTTGAGATGGATTATTGTAATGTCACCTTAAAATTTTAATTTGCTATTATTTTACGAGTCATTTTACTTGGGTCTTACAAAATATTTGTTATCGCCTAAAAAGAGTGTTTGATATATATATATATATATATATATATATATATAATAATCATAGCAAATTACTTTACTTCCACATTATTAACATTTTCACAAATTATTTTGAGTTTTATCTTAAAAATAGTATGGTTTATACATTTAAATATAAGAAACATAACACTAGTTTGACGAAACTAAGCATTGCATTGCTATTCCTAAATCCTCCAAAAGGATTCACTTCAATAGCTATTATGGTTTAGGATTTATAGCCGTTTCCGTAAGGGGTTTTCACTTTGTAATAATTCTATTTTGATAGTCATGTACTAAAACGGTTGTTTATAAAAATTGGTAAGTAATTAGAGGGTGAGGATTTTCATTCTGGAAACTAGACTCAAAGGTCTTTCCAGGGGTAAAAACCTCATGTTCACAGCCCTTGTAGATTGGGATTTATGGTCAAAACGGTAAAGACGAGATTAACGTTGCTACAAAATTTAAAATGTAGTCAGTCACTAAAACGAATTTTCCTGTCAAATGGTAAACAATGAGAATGGCTAATTGGACTTTCTGAAAACTAGAAACAAAGAGCTTTCCAATGGTGGAAATCTCAGGTCCATACCTATTATGGGCTAAGAGATATGGGCCCAACAAGACAGCCTAAGACAGAAAATTTATTTCAGCCCAAGGTTCTATAGAAAAAGGGGTCCAACAAGTATAATATTAAGCCCACTAATATTAAATTGGACTTAGTGAATAATATTAATAACATTACCTCAGGTTATAAGTCAATTAATGGGATTAGTAATTAAACTTAAGCTTAAGTGCAAAGCCATGCTTATCTCGGAAACATAACTCATGATCACTTATATTATTTTTACGTATTGGTTATATTTTATCGTTCTAAGTCGTGTCACGCCTTTTAGGTGGTGCATAGAGATTTTCCCGATCGACCGAGGATTCATCTACTTCTGATCACTTTGCTTTTACGGTGAGTTCATAGCCTCGCTTTTCAAATATTTTTCTTAAACCCCGCGAGGGAGATACATGCTAGTTTTCTAAAATGAACACAAGTAGTTTTCTTGTATGCTTGGACCCGATTATATGTGGTATGTTGCTTGAGTAGCTTTACGTCAAAAGACCCCAATCGTGAGTCGTTAACTACCTATGATGGGTAGCCGCTTACACAATAAATAGCGTTATGGGTTAAGCAGCCCGGTTCGATTTTTGGGCTTTGGATCCGTTTGTGAGCAGTCCCAATGTACGGACCTATTGTGTCGAGATTTTTAGTAGGTATATGACGTAATACCTAACCTTGGGGGCAAATGATGAATATTGTTGGTATATGATTATTATTATCTTAATTAAGCGGAATGGGATTGGTGGCACGAGCTCAATGCAACTGTTGGTTAATAGCTTGTCTGGCCCACAAATTTATATGATGCTATGAATATTATAATGCTTGTGTTCAACTCTTTATCACACATAAAACCTATGAATTCACTCAACTTTGTGTTGACTTTTTAGCATGTCTATCTCAGGTAATTGATGTCCGGAGGCTTGGAGGCAATAAAAAGGAGGATTTACGCTAAAATTTTGTTCATCATTTGAAAATCCATTCCAGAAATGAAAACTTGTTTTAGTTTGTTTATGTTAAACTTGTATAATATTATGGTAACGATGCTTTGGGACTACGCTTTTGAACTCTGAAATCAAGGAATGGAAATGTTTGCTTGTTTTTAAAACGTCTCTTCGAGTCGTTCTTTATATCTTGTGACTAGTGTACTTTTACTTAACACCGAAATAGTTGGTTCCGTTGCGAGTAAATTTGGGGGTGTTAAAGATTGAAACTAAAGGACATATAAGCTTAACTGTTTGAATTATTCTTAGACTCAATAAGCAACTAGATAAACAAATAAGCTGAAACAAATCCTAAGCTATACCTAATAAGCACAAGGACTAAAAATGAGCAGACAAAATAAGCTAAAAAGCACTTATGTTTAAAGACAGATAGCTTTAGACAGACATCATAGGGACATTTGACAATTTTTAAGCTAAGATAAAGACACAATAAGCTAAAGGAAAAAGCTAAAAACCCTAAAACAGTTTTAAGCTAATTGAGCTTATTGAATTTTCCCAGCTTATTGGCTTAAGCTTTTTGAGTCATTTTTCTTTATAAATCTTAGGGATAGTATCTAGTATTTTTAGGAAATTTTTCAAAAAATTAAGATTAAGTTTAGTATTTTTAATTTAGTTTTTAGTACTATTTAGTTTGAAAAGTAGTTTTAAATAGTTTAAAAAACCAAAAAAAAAATATTTTTTAGCATTTTAATTTAAAAATTTGCAATTTGAGTTTTTAGAATTTAAATTTGTCATTTTTATTTAATTAAGTTAGTTTAATTAGCTTTAATTAGTTTTTAATTACTTTTAAATGTCGTTAGTTTTTTTTAAATTGTTTTAATTTCTAGTTTAGCGTGCTTTTATTTGTTTTTCCCTTTGCGTTATTAGATTTAGAAACCAAACCTAAAATATTGATTATTCAAACACATGATCACAAACCGAAGCAAGGTTTTCAAATTCACACTTCGTCGGGATACGACATCCGGGAGATAAAAATATTGTTTGTCCTCAAGCATTTTTTATATCAAACGGGATACTCACTATACTATAATTAATTTGGTATTTTAGGTATATATTATATATCGTATTATCATCGAATCAGTACTTCAAATTCTCTAAGTGTGAATTCTGGCTCCCGAAAGTGCAATTTCTAAGCCACGTTGTTGATAGTCAAGGAATTCACATTGATCCCGCCAAGATTGAGTTAATCAAGGATTGGGCAATGCCTACAACTCTAACGAAGATACGCTAATTCTTAGGCCTTGCCGATTACTACCGACGATTCATCAAAGGTTTCTCTAGGATAGGAAAACCTCTAATCAAACTGACTCAGAAAAATGTGAAATACGCATGGGAAGAGAAAGAAAAGAAAGATGCTTTTCTGATGTTGAAGCATAATTTGTATAGTGCACCGATTTTAGCATTACCCGAAGGAACGGAAAACTTCGTGGTTTATTATGACGTTTCACATAATGTATTAGGTACTTTAATGATGCAGAAGGAGAAGGTGATCGTTTGCGTCACTCGACAACTGAAAGTTCATGAGAAGAACTACGCGACTCAAGACCTAGAATTAGGAGCAATAGTGCTTGCTCTCAAAATTTGGGAACCCTACCTGTATGGAAAGAAGTGTACCATGTTTACAAACCATAAGAGCATACAACACATTCTAGATCAAAAGGAATTGAACAGGAGATGCGTAGATGGTTAAAACTACCCAACGATTACGATTGTGAGATTCGATATCACCCTGGAAAAGCAAACATTGTAGCAGATGCCTTAAGCGGAAAGGAACAAGCTAAGCCTCTCAGGGTAAGAGCCTTAAGTGATGACCATTAATTTAAACCTACCACCGCAGATTCATGAGGCATAAGTAGAAGTCTCAAGAAAGAGAGCGTTAAGGATAAGAACCTTCATAGAATGGACAAGGAGTTTAAGAATCATCTTGATGGAACTCTCTGCATTAGAAGCAGGAGTTGGTTACCATGTTTTAGAGACTTAAGAGAATTGATCAAGCATGAGTCATAAAAATCTAACTATTTCATCCACCATGATCGGATAAGATATATCATAACCTTAAGCAATTGTAACGATGTCCCGACATAGAAGCAGGCATCGCCATCTATGCCAGCAAGTGCTTGACGTGTTTAAAGATGAGGGATGATTATCAGAAGCTATCCAGTTTACTGGTACAACCAAAAATACCCCGTTGGAAATGGGAAAATATAGCCATTAATTTTATCACAAGCCTACCAAAGACAATAAGCAGTTACGACACGATTTGGGTAATCGTGATCATCAAAAGAATTATGCAGACGTGAGATGCAAACCCTTAAAATTTCAAGTTGGAGGTAAGGTCATGTTGAAGGTATCTCCTTGGAAAGGAATGATACGTTTTAGCAAACAGGGAAAGTTGAACCCGCGTTATATTGGACCTTTCAAAATTCTTGCTAAAGTTGGAACCGTCGCTTATCGACTCGAGCTTTCGGAACAACTAAGCCGAGTTCATAGTACTTTTCACGTGTCAAGCCTGAAGAAATGCCTATCCGACGAAACTCTTGCTATTCCATTGAATGAAATCCAAATCGATGACTAGTTCCACTTTATTGAAGAACCCATCGAAATCATAGACCGCGAGGTTAAACGGCTGAAGCAAAGCCATATTCTGATTGTTAAAGCGCGTTGGAACTCAAGAAGTGGTCCCGGTTTTACTTGGTAGCACGAAGATCAAATGCTAAAAAAATATCATCTTCTTTTTGCTAAACCCGCACCTACGCCAAAAGTTACGTCTTAAGCTTTGAGGACAAAGCTTGTTTAACAAGGAAAGGATGTGAGGTACCCGTAAATTTTAGATCAATATTTTAATCTTTTCCGTTCATTATTTTAATTTTTTTTAGTTGCGTGTAATTTTTACGTTTAATCGGGAAGTTATCCCGCGTATATCTAAGAATCGTTACCAGAAGTATTCCGGGTTATAAATTAATGTAGTCTATCGACAATAGTCGCATTTTTATGTTTCGATTTGATGTTTAAATTTAAGAAATTATTCCGTAAGTATTGCCGTTTTTTGGTTTTTGCTTAAACTGTGATCGTTTCCATTAAAATATCAAGTCCTTAATAAATATCTATGCATAGGATCCTAGAATTCAACTATTAAGATCAAATTAGTCCCTAAAATGGGAAAATGGGGTGTTTTAAAGCTTGTGATTTCTTAACTCTCCCCACAAAAGTCTTTGATACTTTTCAAAGATTTAGTTTAGGGAAGTTTTGAGGTATTTGATTTTAGAGCATATAATATTGCGTGAGGACACAACAATCACTTAGTTTAGGGAATTTTGATATGTGAGAAATCACATATCCTTTTTATATCAAAAAATGAACCTTAAATGATTAAATTATGCAAATTATGTTTGTATATTGCTTGTTTTGTCATTTGTGATGTGTAGGTATGGGTATTGCAAAAATCACAAGAAAAAGGTCAAAACCGGGCAAACACGAACACAAGAATGGAAAGAGTGCACAAGAGCCAGAAGTTTGATAGCAAAAAGATCAAAGGTCAACTTTGGTCAAACCTTGGTCAAACCACAAAATGCCAAAACCCTCAAAATACCTAAAATACCCTTAATGTTAAATAACTTTCATCAAAAGCCCTAAAAACACTAACACCGTTAGTCCTCTTTTATAAAGAAACTAACGGTCGTTAAGTTCACTAACCTTAAACCTTTTATCATTATAACCGAGCCCAAACACTCACAATGATCCATTTCCTTTTAAAAATTACCCAAGCCCAAAAGTCAAAGCCTATTTCCTCGGGTCAAACGAACATTATAAAAAGAAAAAGGGCGCGAAGGGGAATTACTATTCACCCTTCGTCCCAAGTTTTACCCTACTTAAATTAGAGGGTTAAACCTATTTCCCTTCAATTAATTACGTAGCTCTAAGATTCCAAGCACAACGCTCCAAGTCAGCATCAATATGTCATCAAAGCCCTATGATTAGCTCTCTGACAACAAGAATGACACACGGACAACAAACAAACACACAAGAAAAGGGAACTTTGCATTGGATTCAGTGTTAAAGAAACACACCCACTCTAAAGAAGTGGGATTGCCAGCTTGGCAATCCGTGTGCCTAAATCTAATCCAACGGTCAAGAAGGGGCATCCAATGATTGGATTAAATGAATGGTTGAGATCTAAAGGTCAAGGGGAGCGTGTAAGAAGCCTATGATAATGACAAAACCCAATAAGCATGAACTTCCCCTGAAGTTAATATACGAATGAAACTTCTTCCCTTTTTTGTTATAATCAAGTAGGAGTGCATGTAGATGGTAAATAAACAATAAGCTTCCCCTTAACATGTTTACCATCTCTTGAATCATGGACTTAGTAGGTTCCAAGCAGCAAATTATCAATGATGAAGAAAAAACGAATAATACGAAATTGTTGAAGAAGTGAATTTCCTTAAACTTGTGTATTATAATTCTTGTTTATCCTCATGTCGTGGGTCTCATACTGCTATGTTATAAGTAGACCTATGGCCTCTTGACAAAATCCTCATTCCTCTATTATAATGAACACTGAGCCAAATAAGGTCAACTCCCTAAAGTGATAGCAAATTGTACGTTAGTAGAATATAGGTTAGATCGTAATAACCTTTGCTAGATTCGTCAAAGTCTTTCGTTACCGCCTTTATAAATCACGAACAGTTATCTTAAAGGTGACTACTCTTTTTAGATATGATAAGAACACAAAAACTTGTTAAATCAACTTACAACATCAAATAAGTAATAATCAAATGTCTTCTTCAAATAATCTCCAAAACAAGCCATAAACATCATCATCGTTCAAGATCCAAACGCGTCCGTGTTTAGGTTTCTTCTTCATTCTTCTACCATAAAACCTTGAATCCTAGATATCAAGAGCAACCCGCTCTGATACCAATTGTTGAAACCTAATTGTAAGTTCATAGATCGTTTTTTTTCCGATCTAGGATATCATAAACATTGATCATTGTCAGGGAATAAAAATATGAACAAAACAATGTTATGAACAAGGTTTTATTCATAAACTAACTAATACATATAGATGTTGATCATTCATTTCTATTATATGGTGATAACTAATATACACACAACGTATGTATCTTCTATTTAGAACTTCATTGGAGAGATCTAACTATGATAGATAATTAAACTACATACCTTAGACCTCCTTTTATAGTATAAGGAGTCAAGGTTTACATGGAAACTAATAAAGATAATAATGATAAAATTAATTATCTTTGACCAAATTAATTATCTTTGACCAAATCTTGTTCTTGTTCTTATCTTTGACCAATTAATTATCTTTGACCAAATCTTGTTCTTGTTCTTATCTTTGACCAAATCATTATCTTTATCTTTGACCAAATCTGAGTGAGACGGATAGAGTGCACAAGAACCGGAAGTTTCTAGCAAAAGGTCATCAAAAGTCAACCCTTGGTCAACAATGGTCAACCCACAAAATGCCAAAACCCTCAAAATTCCCAAAAGAGCCTTATTGTTAAATTAAATTCACAAAAAGTCCCAAAAACCCTAACACCGTTATCTCCTTTTTATTAAAGAGATAACGGTCGTTATCTCTTATATAAAAACCCATTTACCTTATAACCGAGCCCAAATACTCACCACGGCCCAATCCTTTATTATAAAACCCGGGCCCAAGTCAAACCCACACTCCCAGGTCAACCAAAGTTATAAAAAGAAAAGAAAAGAGCGCGGGAAATTCTGTTTTTACTATTCATCGTCGTGCCCAAGATTAACCCTGCATAAAAAACAAAGGGTAAATCCCAATTGACTACGTGGCTAAAAGATTCGAGTACTAAGCATTGAGTTGGCAGAGCAAAACGTCATCAAGTGCTCTAATTGGTCAATTGTCTCAAGGAATGACACGCGGGCATAAAACAAACACACTCAAAATGGCAAAATTACACTAAAACAAGGCAAATAGAAGCACAAGAGAGGGATCAAACCGCGGATTGCCACGCTGGCAATCCGTGTGCTCATTTTGATCTAACGGTTTAGAAAGGGGATCCAATGATTAGCAATGATTGAAGAGCCAAGATGAAAGCCAAGGGGAGCGTGTGTAGAGGCCTAGAAACTTCCTCTCAAGCCTATAAATAAAGGAGCACCCTCACTCACAAAATCATCTAGTGTAGCTTTAGTGTAGACATAGTAATAGCTTATTGTATTTTTAGCTTATGGTAGTTTAAACTCTTGTAATTTTCATTTAAAGCTTTGTAATTCAGTTTTCATTAATAAAATTTGCATTTTACTTTAAATCTTGTGTTTAATCTGTCTTTACTTAATCTACAATAACAAGTGAAATGGTGTAATAAAACTCAATAAGCTCTTAATAAGCTGTCATTTCAATTCATAAGCTAAGCTACACTCTCAATTAAGCTCTTAAAGCTTAAATGAGCATTATTATACTCAAATCTCACAATCAAAGTACCTCAGCTTACTTATGGAAGGGAAGCCAGAACTGGATGGGCTTCCATAACCACACCAGCTTATCCTAGGATAAGCTGGAGCTTGTTGAGTAGCTCCTTGAGCTTTATTAAGCCTTGTTTAAGCTAAGGCTATTGTAAGTTTCTCAACTTATTTTTTATAGCTTAAATCTGCATAGTAGCTTAATTCTGCTTATTGTTTGTTTAAATCTGTTTAGTTTAGCTTATTAATGCTTATTATAAATGTCAGATGCTTATTATGTGTAATTGTTAGTTTAGAACTTAATCTGCTTGTTATTTCTATAAAACAGTTTGAAAAATGAAAATATAGTAGCATAGTGTAGTAGCTTATTGATTCTGCTTATTTGCTTATTGATAATTGTTCATTAAGTCTGTTTTTAGCTTTCTAGTATCTGGTATAAAGACTTTTGCATTAGATCTGAAATTTATAAGCTAAATAAACCTTACAGTTAAGAGGGTGTTTGGTCAGCACACAATTTGAGTTAGTGCTGCTAGACAACATTTTATCCCTTAAATTGGTTTTCAATTTCATTATAAGGTTTATAAAGTGAGGATTTATAGTTTTTGAAGGCTTAGATTAGTTTTTCATAAAATTAGTAAGTAGTTATTTGCATCTTTAAGTCTAAGTTAAGTTTCATTAGCATTTAAGCTTCAAGTTGGTTCTAGTTGAAGTATCAATCATTTTGCATTTAGTTTGGTGTTTTAAAGTTATGTAGGCTAGATTACATTTGTTTATGCTTATTTTGTAAAAATTAGCTTGTTAACTTAACTGTTTTTAGGTCTGAATTTGGAGTTTTGTCTTTTCAAACCAAAAAGTAAACTCAGTTCTTACTAACTAAATAAGTTGTTTTCAGATAGCTTTTTCTTTGTCTATTTGCTTTTCAAAATAGTTTTTAAGACCTGTTTCTAGTAGCTTTTTGGCCAAGGTTTAAGATGATATAAGCTAGATAGTCATAAGGTTCTGTTTGCTTATAGGAAATTAAGTTTTAAGTTGCCTTAAGGACTGTTTGGTTAACTGTTTGGACTAAGCTGCTTATTTAGATTTTTTAGCTTATAGCTTGTAGTTTTAGCTTTATTCCTGTTCAATCTAGCTTATTAGGTTAATCTTCAGTAGTGAATAGCTTATTCAGGTCAATTTTTAGCTTATCTTGCATTTTCTTAAAAAATCCAAAAACATAGTTAATCTATGCAAGTAGTCTTTTCAGTTAGCTTTTTAAGTGCTTATTTAAATTTCAAAATGCATTTTGTTTGCAGTTTTAAGTAGCTTTTTAATAAGTCTTTAAGATAGTATAAGCTAGTAAGCCACAAGGTTCCTTTAGCTTAGTTAAAAATAAGCCCAAAGTTAGCTATTTGTCTGTTTGGTTTTCAGTTTTAAGAAAAATGCTTAATCACTTTTTCAGCTTATGGCTATTAGATTTTGCTTAATTTTGGTTCAGCTGTGCTTATTTAGTTAGCTTTAGGGTAATAGTAGCTTATTGTACTTAGGTTTAGCTTATTTTAGCTTATTTGATTCCCTAGTTTAACCAAAAAGCCAAAAAGAAGTTTTAAGAGTTTTCTGTTTTTATAAGCCATTTTCTGGCTTATTCCTTAAGATTAAAAAAATTGTTTTCATAAAAGTTCTTAGTTTTCAGCTGTTCTATAACATTGTTTTAAAAAGTTTTGCAAAAAAGAAAAAAAAAAGGAAGAGAGGAAGTCAGGGGTGAGCAAGGCTCGAACCCCTGACCTCTACCCTCCTCAACCTTTATAAACGCCTCACAACACACACCCTCACCAACGTGCCCTGGGGACTTTTTCGGTTTATCTTTGCAACATAAATCTTTTATAGACGTTTTAGGCCCTTTAGCTTATTAGGCATTTTTAGCTTATTTGACAGCTTATTTGATAAGCTGTGTTTCCGAGTTTATTTTTCTTAGATTCCACATTGTTCAATCTACTTTTTCTAATTTTTTTAGAATTTTTATAAATAGTTTAGTATTTTTAAACATTTAATTTCATTAAAATCGTTTTTAATTCATAAAAAATTATATAAAAGTCAAAAAAATATAATTCTTTTTTAGAAAATTTTCTTTTAACATTTAGAACCTAGAAAAATTAGATTTGCTTTCGTAGGGTTAAAATTTCAAAATTTTGTTTTTTAAAGAACGGGATTGAATCCCGTTCATATTTTTAGTGATTTTTAGCTTAAAACTCTTTCGTTTTTTGTCTAGTTTTCTTTGCCCTAGCTTTTTAGTCAATTAAATCTTATAAAAACCAAAAAGATCATTGTAGGACTTAATTTTGATAATTTAGGGTTTTTAGGTCCCGTTTAGGATTCCCGATTTGCGTTTTTAGTTAAAATTTAATTTCCCGTTATTGTTTTTTTTCGTAGTTAGGTTTAATTGTCCCTTTATTTGCTCACTATTAGGATTTTAGAAAACAAATCATCTTCGAACCAATTCAAGTCATTGTCCAAATAACAAACGAGGTCTCAATTTCATAAGTCTTTGGGAAAACGACCCGGTAATCACTTACCGGTTTCTTACGTAGAATATTTTCGTGTGATTTTTCTTACTACCTTTGTCCTCAAGGGTAGTTTAGGAATTTCATTATCGTTATATTATTATACGTATTAAAACTTTACACACCAAGTTTTTGGCGCCGTTGCTGGGGATTTGTGATTAAGATTCCTTCGTTTGCAGTTTGTCGATCGTGATTTGGAGAACCTTTCGTCTTCGAAAGTTACGCTTTTGAGAAAATCAAAAATACAAAAAAAAAATTAAAAATATAAAAAGTAAAAAATATTTTTCTTTTCTTTTTAGTATAAGTAGAAGATTAATAAATAAGAAAAATACAAAAATATTTGCTCTTCCGGATTTTTCGATTTTTCTTGTGAATTCATTAATATAAGAAATAATTTTTTTTAACCAAGTTGGTAAAAGAACACCAACAAATAATACCTTCAACTGAGGTATTATCCATCAATAAGTTCCCGAACCTAAGATTAAAATTTTTTACCGTTTGTGTCACTTACGAAAAAGGCGCACCTCTTTTGTAAAATTTATTTTACTTAAGAGAGTTACCCTAAGTTTGTTGATTATTCGGTAAACAAAAATATTTTCTTTTCTCTTTTTCTTTTATCATTTCATTTTGTTTAGTGCATGCGCACTAGAAATTCCAATTTTCCAAATAATTCAAACGTAACCATTCCGAGACGTCGAAATAAAGGACGTGCTCCAAACATAGTCGAACCCGAGCTTCGTACTATCGTTGCACCAATGGCGGAACGTACAATGGAAGAGCTACTCCGAGCACCCACGGAAGGGTACGGAGAAGCTATCGTTTTACCGGAAATTAATGCGGATCATTTTGAGATTAAAACAAATTTGTTACAATTGGTTCAAGCGAACCCGTTTCACGGTTTAGAGAACGAAAATCCTCATGCTCATATTAATAGTTTCAAAAGGATTACCTCGACTCTACGATTTAGGAATGTGCCAAACGATGTGATTAAGCTAATGATGTTTCCATATTCACTCGAGGGAGCTGCTAAAACCTGGTACGAGAAAGAACCTCCTAATTCAATCTTGACTTGGGAGGATCTCGTTACCAAATTCGTAAATCAATTTTTCCCTCCTTAAAAAATGACTCACTTAAAGAATAAAATCTCTCGATTTACCCAAAACTTCGATAAGTCTATTAGTGAAGCGTAGGAACGATTTAAGGAAATGCTTAGAGCTTGTCCCCACCATGGATTTATGGAGTTAACCCAAGTTAATACCTTTTATAACGGTTTAAACGACAACGATCAAGACTCCTTAAATGCCACGGCGGGTGGAAATATTTTGAGTCGGCAGGTGGAAATCTTTGAGTAGACGATAGAGAGACTTTAAACTAATTGGAACAATATCAAAAGTTTGTTACTTCACGGAAACTAGTCATATGCTTCTAGGTATGAATTGCTACTTCTAGTAAACGGATTGAAAGAATGATAGATTTGCGGATCAAATTTCGACCTTAGTCCGAGATTTGTTTCTAAAACGTTGTCACTTCCGCTATGGTTTTAAAGGCAGGTTGAGGAAACTTGCGTTACTTGTGGTGTAGCCATTCTTGGTATAATGTCACGGCTACCAATATTAATCAAGTAGTATTTGTCCGCGATACGAGTACTTAAATCAAGTCTGACCTCCGAATCGTCGTTAGTAATCCCAACCTGGCCCCCACCACCAGGTTTTGCTCAGGTGCAAAACTATGGTCAAAATAGGTTTAATCAGAATCAAGATTCAAGGGATAATTTTAAATCGGGGAAATAATTTTAGGGAAATCAGGTTTTCAAGCTCCAAATATAATCATGTCCTAATTTTCAAAACCACGGATTTCCCAAAAACCAACCATTTCAAGTGCTTAATAATCAAGTTTAACAAGAGATTTCAAATGATTTTTCGAGTTACAAAAGGAATAACGATCAGATGTTGAGGAACATGCAAAATCAAATAAACTCGTGAAAGGAGAACTTAAGCAATGAAATTCACAAACCCGATTAAATCTTCTACAAGCCATCATGATGAATCACACAAACCTACATTTCAAAATATTGCAAAACATGTTTTATGGATTGTTTCAAAAACAAGCTCAACTTCGGGAAACTGTCCGAAGTAATACATTCCAAACCCACAAAGGTGGAGATGGAAAGCTATCACTACTCGAATTGGTGTTGCTTTACGAGGGACCTCGATTCTACTAATCCTTTCTCCTTAAAAAGGTTAGTGGAACGAGAAACCGCGGAGCAAAGGATTAAAAAGTTAACAACTTTTCCAAGACAGTACGCTCAAATCCCACCTCCGGTTATCCCCATTTCTATTCCGGAACCCGATGTTCTGAAGACTTTGCCTAAATCCACTCCCATTTCGGAACCCACTGTTCCCAAAGAATTTACCTGAGCCGAATATTCCCTATTTTTACGTCGTGCATGATCAAAAGTCCGTGACCAAGCTTCGAATTCAAATGGAGAAGATCTTCCAAATCTTTCAAGATTGCGTTTCGACATTAGTTTGCGGATGCTTTACTTTTGATGCAATGATTTGCTCCTACGATTTAAGATGTTTGCTTATGAATAAGGAAAAGTTGCTGTGTTAGCTAGATTCCGTTGAAACGAGAATTGCTAAGCCACTGCTCCTCAAAAAGCTTCCCGAAAGCTTGGAGGATCCTGACAGTTTCTTATTCCATGTAATTTTCCAGGAATGGAGTATGTCATGAGTGGCTTGTGATTTGGCGCGAGCATAAATTTTATGCCCCTTTCTATTTGGAAAAAGCTTTCTTTACCTGGAAACTTTCCCATAATTGGATTGATTTAGAGTTGCGGACGACTCGTATTACTTATCCTAAAGGAACACGCTGAGGACGTTTTTGTTAAGTTAGGGGAAATTTCACTTCTCCTCTACCGACTTTGTTGTTGTCAATTTCGCAGATGATCTCGGAGTACCTCTTCATAACTTGGGAGATCCTTTTTGAGCGACTCCCGTCGTGGCTTACTTGATGTTTTTGGAGAAGAAATAACCATTAGGGTTGATAACAACAGCCGTAACTTTTAATTTTAGATTCAAACCTCGGAGATATCTTTACAAATGGACAAGTCGGTAAACGAATTGACATCATTGATGCAGTTTTGAGGAGACTGCTCCGAATTTCTAAGGATTCTTCTAATCTTCGGGTGGCAATCCCCACCCTACATCTGAGGCAGTTTACTTCGAAATTAATTTTGGAAGAAATTGTGAAGCTTTCTTAAAGGATGATTCGATTTTCACCAGGAAAATGATATATGCCGATTGCATCCGGAGGAAGTATTTGTTTAATCAAAAAATTAGTTAAATAACGCTCCCACTTTCAACTTCCTACGATGGACCTTTAAACAAGTGAAGTGACCGAGGCAAAATCTTCAATTGAAGAGCCTCTAGAATTAGAGTTAAAAGATTTACCATCTCACTTAGAATAATGTTACTTAGAAGAAAACGACAAGTTACCAGTAATTATTGCAAAAGGTTTAAAAAATGATGAAAAAGATGCTCTCTTAAAGGTGCTCAAATCTCATAAAAGGGCCATTGCTTGGAAAATCACCGACATCAAGGGTATCGACCCTCGTTTTCGTACACATAAAATTTTGATGGAGGATGATTACAAACCCACGGTTCAAAGTCAAAGACAGGTTAACCCAAAAATTCATGAGGTAATAAAACGGAGGTCCTAAAACTTCTGGTTTGCCGGAAGATTTACTTCGATCTCCTGACAGCCATGGTTAGTCCAATGCATTGTGTTCCAAGAAAGGTGGAAAATAACTGTTTGTTGCAATGAAGGAAAATGAATGAATTCTGAAACGATTAGTTTACCGGAAGATTGTGATTTCACAAAAAATTTCGTTTTGGTTTGGTTGGAGAGTTGTTTTTTGGATGATTTTCGGAGAGTGTGGAGTAGTTGTATCGGAACTATAGGAGGTTAAATGAAGCGATCAAAAAAGCTCATTTTCCACTTGCCGTTTTATGGATCAAATGATAGAAAGATTAGCCGGGAATGAGTTTTATTGTTTTTTAGATGGATTTTCAAGGTATTTCCAAATACCAATAGATCCCCAAGACCAGGAGAAAACTACTTTCACATGCCCGTATGGAACTTTTGCGTACCGTCGCATGCCATTTGGCTTGTGTAATGCTCCCGGTACTTTTCAACAGTGTATGATGGCCATGTTCCATGATATGATTGAAAAGACTATGGAAGTGTTTATGGATGATTTCTCAGTTTTTGGGGATAGTTTTGATTCGTGCCTCTCCAATTTAGAAAAAAATGCTAAAATGGTGTAAAGACATGAATTTAGTTCTTAATTGGGAGAAGTGCCACTTTATGTGTAGAGAAGGAATTGTGTTAGGGCATAAAATCTCAAAATCGGGAATTGAGGTTGATCATGCTAAAGTCGATGTTATCGCTAAGCTACCTCACCCGACTATTGTTAAAGGTGTTAGGAGTTTCTTAGGTCATGCGGGTTTTTACCGACGATTTATCCAAGACTTTTCTAAGATTGCTAGACCAATGACTCACCTTCTTGAGAAAGAAACACCGTTTGTATTTTCTAAGGAATGTATAGATGCTTTTCAGACTCTTAAAAAGAATCTTACCGAAGCTCCAATCTTAAAAACAATTTTTTTGTACCTGGTTGGATACTACCCTTCGAAATCATGTGTGATTGAAGTGATTTCACGAATGGTGGCGGTATTTAGGACAACAAAAGATGAAGCACTTTCAGCCTATACATTATGCTAGTAAGACAATGACAAAAGCTCAAATTCATTACACTACTACGAAAAAGGAAATGCTTGCCATTGTGTATGCTTTTGAAAAGTTTCGGCCATATCTTGTCTTATCTAAAAGCATAGTGTATACGGATCACTCAGCTTTAAAATACCTTATGAACAAACAAGATGCTAAGACGAGGTTGCTCCGGTGGGTTCTTCTACTACAAGAATTTGATATCACCATCCGTGATAAAAAAGGAAGTGAGAACCTCGCGACAGATCATTTATATAGACTTGAGAATCCTCATAAGGATGTGTTAGAAAACAAGGATATAAATGAACATTTCCCTTTAGAGACTCTTGGAGTTATATCTAGTGGAAGTACCCCATGGTTTGCGGACTATGCAAAAATTACCATGCGGGGAAATTTTTCTCATCAAAGAATGACAACTAACAAAAGAAGAAGTTTTTCCAAGGAATTAAACATTATTTTTCTGGGACAGACGATCTTAACTTCTTTCGTATCTGCCGGTTACTACAGAAGTTACACTTTTAGGTCAAACTTATACTCTATGTACTGCTCACAAAGCTTGCGAAGAGTAATTGATAAATTTCGTGGGAGTTCCTACGAAGAATACATATATATTGATATTAGAACTCATGCCTTATCGAGATGTTATCCCATTTCAAATTATTTATTCTGCACCACCCCCCCCCCCCCCCCGCCCCCCCCCCCCCCCCCCCCCCACCACCCATGCACAAATGGCCATATTTTCCAAAACTGAGGGTTGATTGAAGCAAAATTTAGTCATTCGTAAGCCGAAGTAAATGAAGGTAATGATCGTGAAGAGATTAAAACCCTCCGTGCCTCCGAGGGCGTAGTTTTGCCATAACAAAAACCTACCTGCCATATAACTATTGTAGTGAAAGATAATTCCTTTAGGTGGATTATTAGAATACGACTCTATTACTTGGTCAAAAAAATAACAAAAATGAAAAAAAAAAAAAGATACAACTATGTCGTATTATGATATGTATATTAAATAGTACATGGGGGAACATGGGACAAAAAATAAATCCAATTGCGTTTCAGACTTGGTTACAACACAGGTCATCATTCCCTTTGGTTCGCACACCAAAAAATTTCTTTGAGGGTTGCAAGAAGATCAAAAAATAAGAAATTTATATTAAGAATTATTACAAAAAATATGAAATACATCTCTGGCGTTGAGGGAAATTGCGCGTATAGAGATTCAAAAAAAGAATCGACTGATCCAAATCATAATCTATATGGGATTTCCAAAAATATTAATTGAAAGTCGACCCCGAGGAATCGAAGAATTACAGATGAATTTACAAAAAGAATTTAATTCTGTAAATAGAAAACTTAACATTGCTATCACACGAATCGAAAAGCCTTACGGAAACCCTAATATTCTTGCAGAATTTATAGCCGGCCAATTAAAAAATAGAGTTTCTTTTCGCAAAGCAATGAAAAAGGTCAAAAAATAGAATTTATAGAAAACTTAACATTGCTATCACACGAATCGAAAAGCCTTACGGAAACCCTAATATTCTTGCAGAATTTATAGCCGGCCAATTAAAATCTGTTAGCGATTTTTGAAAATCCTTCAAATAATCTTCGGTAGTAACCGGCAAGACCTAAAAATTGACGTATCTCTATTGGAGTCTTAGGAGATGCCCAATATTTTATGGATTCGATCTTGGCTGGATCCACGTGAATGTCTTGACTATCAATCACATGGGTGAGAAACTGTACCTTAGGAATCGAAAATTTACATTTAAAGAATTTAGCGTACAACTCCTCCTTCTTAAGCAATTTTAGAATTGCCTTAAAATTCTCTTCATGTTCCTTTTTGTTCTTTGAATAAATTAGTATATCGTCGATAAAGACAATTACAAACTTATCCAAGTATGGTTTGCACACTCGGTTCATGAGGTCCATGAATACTGCAGGTGCATTTGTCAAACTAAATGGCATCACTTAGAACTCGTAATGACCATATTGAGTCCTAAATGCCATCTTTGGAATATCCTCTTCTCGTACTCTAAGTTGATGATAACCCGATCGCAAGTCTATCTTTGAATAAACACTGGATCCTTATAGTTGATCAAACAAATCATCAATTCTTGGGAGAGGATAACGATTCTTCACCGTCAGCTTATTTAATTCCCGATAGTCAATGTACATCCGGAATGATCCGTCCTTCTTTTTGACAAACAAGACCGGAGCTCCCCAAGGTGAGGAACTGGGTCTTATAAAGCCCTTGTCAGATAGTTCTTGCAGTTGTTTTGAAAACTCTTTTATTTCGGAAGGAGCTAATCGATAGGGTGCTCGTGCTACAGGTGAAGCACCAAGCGTCAAATCGATTTGGAATTCCACTTGTCAATTCGGTGGAAGACCCGAAAAATCTTTAGGAAAATCTCAAACGATTGGTACGTCCTCAAGTCGCTTCTCCCCAGACTTTTCTTCAGTTTCCTTCGTAGTAACATGTGTCAAAAAGACATTATGTCCTTTCAACAAATATTTATGAGTTTTGGTGCACGAAATGATGTTCAAACGAGTCCTGTTTCCATGATTACTTCCATCACCATGAACAATTAAGGTTTCATTTCCCCAGGGAACACGAACAAGCTTCTCGGCACAATCAATGACAACGTGGTACTTTGACAACCAGTCCATACCGATTATGACGTCAAAGCTACCAAGTTCTATAGGCATTAAGTTGATGTTGAATGGATGGTCTAAGAAGTTTAATGTACAAACCCGGATGATAGTGTTTATCCTAATTATTTTCCCGTCGGCTAGTTCAACATCATAATAATGGTCTAATGTAGTTGGTGTGATATCAATTAGGGAACTAAATGTAGTAGATACAAAACTTCTATCGGCCCCGGTATAAATAAGATAGATGCTAGCGGTCGTTTAGGAAGGCACGTATCCGTAATGACGTTGGGTCCGGGTTTTGTTCCCGCATTGCCCCACATAAACCTTGGCTGGTGCAATTGCATTCCCACGTTGCATTACCACGGTTTCCATTCTTCAGCTTTGGCAGTCTTTTCTTGAAGTGCCCTGAACACCACATCATTATAATGAATCATTATGAGTTGTCCTGAAGTTCCCACGATTGTTATTATTACCGTTGGGACCAAAACTCCTACAGTCACGATCCAGATGACCGATCTTCTTGCACTTATTACACCTATGAGCATATGGACCTTTGTGGTGATAGTTGCATTTTGTACACAATGGAAATGATCCCGTTTACTCCCTCTTTTCACCAGGCCCAACAGTGTAAGCCCTCCCAGTGTTCTGTCTCTTGTTTTGTTGTTGGTGCCCCTGATTATTTCCAACATTAAATTCCAACTTCCTCTTCTGCTCAGTTTGTCTTTCAGCAATAGTGAGGACTTTTTTATCCATCTGATCGTTAGCAAACTCAATTGCTTTCTCCACCGTCTTGGGTTGATGTGACATTACATTTCCCCGAATCATATCAGGAAGTCCACCAACATATTTCTCAACTTCATCCGATTCCTTGTGGAACATCCTTCCACACATTAGTGCAAGCTTTTGAAAATGCAAAGTGTAACTCGCGACATCAGTACCCTTTACTTTTAGGTTCTAGATCTCAATTTCCATCTTCTTGATTTCACCCTTTGGGCAGTACTTGACTGTCATCATCTTCTTTAGTTCCTTCCAGTCCATAGCATAAGCAACATCTTGAGTAACAGTCTTCATGTGGGAGTTCCACCATGTTAAAGCATTTCTAAGGAAAGTGCAAGTAGCAAACTTAACTTGGTTCTCCATAGCACAGTTGCTGATATGGAACACTGATTCCACTAAAAGAGTCGCTGAGACGTTTTTTGTCAAAGTTGGAGATTTCACTTTCCTACAGATTTTGTTGTTGTTGATATTGAAGCCGATCCTCGAGTACCTCTCATTTTAGGAAGATCCTTTTTGAGGACCGGTCAAGCTTTAATTGATGTGTATAAAGGAGAGCTTATTTTAAGGGACGAAAATGAACAAATAATTTTTCATGTCAATGGCACGACAAAACATCCTCAAAAGCATGTAAACGAGTCAATTAAAATGGTTAATGACACATGCAAGGATAGTTTTAAGAAGTTCACCGACGACCGGAATTTACCTCATGTAAAAAAAACCTAATTTTCTCTCCTCCTTTTGGTGATTTCCGACCGTCTATTTCTAATCATTCTCTTGCTTCTTTCTGATCTCTGAATTCGTAATTGGATCTTTACCTTCGTGTTTATGTGTTTCTTTAACTTATATCAATTTAGGGTTTCAATTTATTTTTTTAAGGTTTTGTTTTCATCCTATTAGGGTTGTTATCGAAATCATTTGAAACATATTAAATCTTGAGTTGATCTTGTTTAAGGAATACTTGATGTTTGTGTTTTGGTTTAGGCTGGGCCGATCATTCTAATCTATTGAAATCATCTATATATAATCAGCGTGTCCTTGTTCTTACTAATCGATCTTTCACAAGGGTTTCACTGATTTGTGTTTTATTTTGAACGTGTGCTCATCGATTCACAATTAGGGTTTTGATCCTATTGTGTCTTTTCGACTTCTAAGCCCTAACTAGGGTTTCTACCCCTAACGAATCTTCTATTAACCTTAATTATTTAGGGTTCTTTCTTAATTTCAGTTTATTCTTGTTAGGATTCGTTGGCAGCGTGGGGTAACCAGTGTGTGGTTAATTGATATACAACTCTGTTTAAGGTTTAATTGGCGCTGGTTTTGTTGATTTCTGCGATGGTTGAATGTGGGTTATTGTGAGAGATGAATAAAGGTTTTTTGAATCATTCAGCAACTGCTTCTAAGGATGTTGATAACGATTTGATTGGTAAAGGGTCGCTATTGGGTGATCTTGCTAGCAAGATTCGGAACATTGATGGCAAAATTTTGGGCAGAGATGGTAAACCAATGGTGGCTCGTCGTTGTGTTCGTTTTGCTGATACAACAAAGGAAAGTGTTTGTGGTGATGGGCGTAGTGTGAATAATGATTCTAGCATGGCGGAGCCTTCATCACATGCTGTAGAACAACCATTAACGTCTGATCATCAAAAGTTTATGGTTCATGGGGATGGAATTAGGCCTGAGTTAAGGCGTACTTGTCCCATGATGAATGATTCCAGCAGCCACACAAACGATGCATCCATTGAACAAAATTCGTGCTGTTAGTATACGCTTTGGAAGCATTGATGAAATTAAAAGCTCATTTTGTAATACTTTTTATGGTTTTCCGTTGTAAGCGAGGTTAACATTCCCTATGGTGGAGAATTATGTTAAGCATGCGTGGGCGAAGTTTGGGCTGAAACGAGTCATGATGCATAACGGTTTTTTCAAGTTTCAATTCGATTCAAAAACTGGTATGGAAAAGGTTATGGAGGGTGGTCCTTGGCGAATTCAGTTGGTACCCTTTATTTTAAAAGTTTGGATGCCGAATACACTACTTAAGAAGGAAAAAGTGTCTAATGTTCCCTTATGGGTGAAAATGCATAACGTACCTATAGTAGCTTATTCGAAGGTTGGGCTTCATTTGATTTCAGCCAAGGTGGGGAGAAAATGAGGCTTGATGGCTCACACTAATTTCATATGCCTTAATTCATGGGGGCGTAGTGACTATGCTAGAGCCCTTGTGGAAGTGTCGGCTGATAAGCCTCTTGTTGATTCGGTTGATATTGATATTCCTCGTGATGATGGAAAAGGATACACTACGGTTAATGTTAGGATTGAGTTTGAATGGCAGCCTCTAAGATGTGGTACATGCAAAATCTTTGACCATTTAGAGAGTGTGTGTCCTATGAAACGTGTGGCTGGTCCTTCGAAGAAAAGTGATATGCAAGCTGATGTGAAGAAGGACAAGCGTTATATCAAGGGATATCGTGTTAATATTCCTAAGTCAAAGCTTGTTTACCGTGCGGTGGTTAAGCCGCAAGGTGATAATAATGTTTCTAGCAACATGGAGCAGTCCTTGGATATAACTAAGAAGCCCTCTCCATCTGATTCTTCAAAGAATGATGATATTTGCTTTGATGAATTAAGGAATTTTATTGATAATTTGGCAAAAGAGGAGTCGATGCTGGAATATGTTGGAAATAAGGATATTAATGGTTGTACTTTGAGGGAAAAACAAGGTGATAAGGTTTCGACTAAGAAATCTAGTTCATCTATGGAAATTCTAAATGAAGATTCGGATACGGATGTGGACGAAGTTTTCTTACCTAATGATGGAATTCCTTTTCCTAGCTCACCGGGTGGTGGTGGGAAACCATTGGAAGAGGATATGCTGAATGCTTATAATGCTTATGAAGATCAATTTGAAGAATATCCAAGCTCATATCAAGAATTTTATGATCAATTTGACTTCAAGGTTAAAGGTCTAGGTAGGAAATAGTTGTTTTCTGATTTCATAAGAACGGCATGTCGTTTCTTATGTAGTGGAAAGGATAGTAGCAAATTCTTTTTAGGGACGGAAATGAACAAATAACTTTTCATGTTGATGGCACGTCAAAACATCCTCAAAAGCATGTAAACGAGTCAATTAAAATGGTTAATGACTCATGCAAGGATAGTTTTAAGAAGTTCACCGACGAACCCGCTCTAGTTTGCTTGCCTCCACCGGAAGATGTCAACGATGAAAAAGAAAAGCAGGAAGTGAAGAATCTCGCAGAGCCGACAGCTAAACGCCAAACTCGTATCACACCTTGTTTGAAGAATTTTAAAGTTATTTGCAAGGAGAGCATTTTTCATTCAAACAAAACACCTCAAGTTTCTTCGGTTTTTGCAATCACATCCACCTTACCGTCTATTGAGCCCAAGGATTCTCTCATAATGGGGGACGAGCACCTTAGTACTTTTAGTGCTGAGGAAATTGTCCCAATCCCAAGAGAATCTGAGGATACATCCAGGAGTGATAGTAAGAACGTTTTACCTTCGTGTGATGATTTCTCTTCCATCAACGTTCCACGTGATGATTTCGTGACTTTCTCTAACCCTCTTTTCGAATTTGATGTCAATTTAAACTCTAGTGACATAAACCCTCTTTTTGATGAAGTGTTAAAGGACATCGAGTGCAACGATTCTTATGATTCCAACCTTGATGAGTCGACTTTCCTAGTCACACCTCTTTTTGATTCTAATAAGGATGAGTGTCTCGCTCCAGGAGACGACATTGAGATTTTACTTCACCATGATCCGTCTACTCCTATGAAAAGCGTTGCTTCCATTCTCGAGAGATTCATCGATGATCCACCTTTCGAAGAGAATGATGATTTATTTGATTTGGAATGTAAAACGAATGATTGGAAAAGAATTTTGTACGATGCTCCAATTGATAAAGCCGAGTGTTTCGACCCAGGAGGCGACAAGGATGAGATCGATGCTTTTCTAGCTATCGAAGTTCCTACGTATATTGAGGAAGGTTATTATGACTCAGAGGGAGACGTATTATATCTTGAGAGTTTGCTTAGTGATGATAACATCCATAATCTCTCTTCTGATGTATTTTTCGATCATGAACCACAACACATTAAGAATGAATCAGACCATGATACTTTGATAACTTTTTCTCCCAAGAGTGATCCTCTTCACCATGAGTTCGTTGGTGGAGTCATCACGATTCCTCCAAGAATTGTTAGAAAGCACGAGGATTATATCAGTCGAATGTCGTTACTATGTGGAAATTCATCTTCCCGGTCGCCGGAAAATTTTCATACAATAATCAAGTCTCTTCCCACATCTACTACCCTCGTCGAGGATAGTGACTCTAATAGGGAAGAGATCGATATATTTTCCAGACCAGATGATTCGATACCACCAGGTATTGAAAGTGATTTTGACTCAGAAGAGGATATTATTGACAACTTGCTTAACGATGATCCTATTCCCGAATATGAGCGTTTAACCTTCGACATGAAACCCGATGTGCCCGTGATAAACAATGTTTATAAGCTTAATGAAGACGAATGTTTTGACCTAGGGGGAGGTGAGATTAATGTTGAAGTTGACGATTCCTTCACATTTGTCAATCGGACTTTTCTCCTGTATCTCACTTACCCTGAGGTTTCTCCTTTACTTTCCTTCACCGAGAATGAGGACACCATTTTTGACCCCAGAATCTTTGCTTTTCATTTTTCTTCTCAAGAGCCGGTAGTAGTTAAATGTTTCATGGAATTCTGTTCTTCCACTTGTTTCATCCCTAAGGACGAATGAATTCGGGGATCGAGTCAAGCTATGTGACTCGGTTACAAAAAATAAAGCGCTTCGTGGGAGGCACCCCATGCTTATCCTTTAATCTTCTTTCTTATTTCTATTGTGATGTGAGGAGGCTTGTACTCTTCCGATTCTCGTTGTTTGTGCTTGTGATTTTTTGCAGGATTGATCCAAATTTTCTGAAGCCTCTCGTGTTCGATGTTTTGTCCCGGTCCACTTGAGCTTCCTAGCCTTTGCTTGCCATTAGTTTGGGGAAATCCGATATCCTAAGATTATTATCGACTAACATTTATCTTCTAGCATACTTGATAAACAGCTTGAGATTTTTGTGATACTTTCTCCACGCTTAGATTATGCATTCAACTTTTTGAGTTCTAGTATGGGTTTTTAAGTCTTAGGCTAGGAAACATTAAGGACAATGTTTAATTTTAGTATGGGTTAGTATATCTTCGATATAATCTTACCTACCTTTGCCCGTTGTTCTCACGTACCCCGTTTTCCCGCCAAAATTTAAAAATATGAAAAAAATTAAAAATTTTCAAAAATAAAATAAGTATTTTGTCACAATTTTGACTTTCCTACTGGGTAGAATAAGAATAAATTTTGACCCGATCGATTAGAGCTACAGTAGATTTGTGTATGATTCTTGTGGCTAAACAAGATCAAATTGTGGCAGTTAGTAAGTAACTTTATTTGTCTTGGTTCAAAAAAAGGGGGGGGGTTCTAACCCAGATTTTTGTGCTTATATGTGTTTATGTTTATGTGTTTAAGCAAGATCTAGGCATAAGGTAACTAGTTGTGCAAGAAAAATCAAGTTAAAAGGTCATAAAGGGTTTGATTTTGGTGATTTTGTGTGAAAAATACGTATTTTGCTCGAAGAGAAATATGCAGGTATGAATCAAGCGAAAAATATTTGAAGGAAGCGGAATATGTTTTTGAATGAAGCGAAACATGTTTCAAGCTAAATATGACAACTTTGAAGCGAAATATGTCATTAGGTAAGCGAAATATGTAATTTTGCAAGCGAAATATGTCATTTTAAAGCGAAATATGACAGTTTGAGTAATCAAGCGAAATATGACAAGTCTAAGCGAAATATGCAAGTTAGAAGCGAAATATACAAAATTCCAAGCGAAACATGCAATTTCCAAACAGGTGAATTAAGCAGGTGAATTAAACCAACGATTTAAGCCAGCGGTTTACCTCTAATCCAACGATTTTAAACTCAATGATCCTGCGATTTAACTCACCTGATTCCACACTTGGATTTTTTTATCCAAAACATGCATTTTATCCTAGGTCTTTGTTTGACTTTAATACGAACCTTAACCAATAGAAACAAACATCAACCTAAACCATACACAAGCTCTTAAAAGATAATCAATTCACAACAAATAAACCTTAAACACAATCAATTACTCATTTATGATTTTCTATTGATTTTGTAAAATCCCGTTAACTTCTTATCGGTTTTAATCTTGACTGTAAAATCCGTGAATGAATAATTGATAATCTAAAACACAACCTCAATCACATTAACCATCCACTAAGATCAACAACTTTCTCATTTCATAATTACTTTAACCCACTCATTCATCATGTCTACTTCAGTGAACACATCCTCAACAGATAGTCAAATGCACAACAATATCATGGCAGCTGGTTCAAAAGATCGTCCACCAATGCTTGGACCAGGAAGATATTCACAATGGAGATCACGTTTTCTACGATACATTGACACTAAAGGAAATGGTGAATATCTGAGGAAATGCATTTTTGAGGGTCATTACAAGCTAACAAGTGTAGTATAGAAAGTTGTTGTGCAACAGTTAAATTCTCAGAAGTAACAACATGACGAAGCTGAGACAATACACAATATGTCTGCAGAGAACAAACTGTATTTTCAAGCTGAAAAGGAAGCTATTTTCTTGCTTTTAATTGGTATTGGAGATGAAATCTACTCAACTGTTGATGCATGCAACACAGCAAATAAGATGTGGATAGACATTGATAGGCTACAACAGGGTGAATCATTAAACGTATAAGATGTAAAGACCAATCTGTTCTGGGAATTTGGGAAGTTTACTTCTCGAGATGGAGAATTAATGAAGTTGTATTACTCACGGTTTTATAAACTAATAAATGAGTTGACAAGGAACAACTTGCAAGTTACTACAATGCAAGTGAATGTTCAATTTCTTTAACAACTTCAACCAGAATGGTCAAGATTTGTGACGGTTGTCAAGCAATCAAAAGAAATTGACACCATCTCAAAATGAAGTTAATGATATCCGTGCTGAGAGAATAGCCAAAAGTGCAAATCCATTAGCACTTCTTACGGCTGCTCAACCATATTCAGATAATTACTATCAAGCACCAAAACCTCAAAGATCAAATGCAACATCATCTTCCACAAGACCAAGTGCATCTACCAGACACAAAGCCAAAGAGATCGCCAAACCAATTACACCTCAATCTGAGTCGGTTTCAATTTCTAATGAAGACACTGATCCTGAACAAGCTCATGGGGACAAGGAAATGCAAAAGAATTTGGCACTCCTTATAAAGTATTTTAAGAAGCTCTACAAACCTACCAACAACAACCTTCGAACTTCTTCAAACTCCAGGAACAAGACTGAAGATACCACACCAAGGTATAACAACGACAATCAGTCAGGGCAGTTTGGGAATCAAAGGACAATGACAGTTGCTGGGGCTAGGGAAACTGTAGGCAGTCCGGTAGTGCAACAAACGGGGATACAGTGCTTTAACTGCAAGGGATTTGGCCACTATGCAAAGGAATGCAGGAAGCCAAAGCGGGTTAAAGACTACACGTATCACAAGGAAAAGATGATGATGTGCAAACAAGCTGAACAAGGTGTTCCACTGCAAGCAGAGCAAGCTGATTGGCTAGAGGACACGGATGAAGAGATTGATGAACAGGAATTAGAAGCACATTACAGTTTCATGGCAAAGATTCAGGAGGTCTTACCTGAAGAATCCAGTTCTACTGATCAGCCATTGGAACAGGTACAAAACCATGATGAAAATAATGTGTTTGCAAATGAAAGACGACATTCTGAGCAACCTGAATCCATTAATGACACATATGTTTTGGAGAAGGATGATAGCAATGTCACTCCTGATTCATCAAATATATGTAATAATGATAATCAGGTTGACCAAAATGCTGCAGAATGTACTGATGAGCGTGCTGCGCTTGCTAATTTAATTGCAAATTTAACTCTTGATACTGAGGAAAATAAAACGATTTTAAAGCAATTAAAGAAAGCAAACGCATCATTGACTCAAGAACTGAAGGAGTGCAGAACTAACCTTGATGAGACTGGTAGGGCTCTGGGGGAGGCTACTAGTTGTCGGGATAGTTGTCTGATTGCACTTCAGAACAAACAGAATGAGTTTGAGAAGTACAAAGCCTTTAATGACCGGACGATTGATTATGACATTCTTCAAACAAAGTTAAATGAAACTCTAGGACTATTAGCTCGTAAAGACATTGACATAAAAGAAGGTTTAAAAACTAAAGCCTATGAAATTTCAGTTGTCAATCAGAAACACGATGAGTTAGTCAAAAAGAGTCTTTTAACTAAGTCACAATTTGAAGGTCAACTCAAAGAGAAAAGTAAGGTCATTTCGGATTTAAAGGTTAAGGAAGGAAGAGATATTGACAAAATGATTGAAATGGACAAACAAATTAAGTTTTTGAATGAAATTCTTTATAAACGCAATCAATCAATTCAGACCATTCATATGTTAGCACCCAAATGCGCAACATATAATGGTAGATCAACCTTTGCTAATCCTAAGTACCTCAAGATAGCTCAATCTGAAAAACCATGTTTGTATGAGATCCCATATGATACTTCTGATCATGCAAACAGATTTTGCCCCAATGGGGAAGAGACAGTGACTCTTGAAAAGGAGAGTAGATCAAAATTGAATAAAGACACAGTGAAACCATATGATTACACATATCAAAACAGTCTTTATGAAATTTTCAAACCACCATCCAAAACCTATCTTGATCAGTTGGAACGCGCTAAAGAAGTTAGGAAGACAATGTGGAGAAAAACGTTTGTTAGGACAAAGCCAAACATTGCTAAAAACGTTGCCTTTCTACCCGTATCGAAATCCATTAGTAAAAGTAGACAAGCTTACAACGAAATGACAAACAACTTTAATCATTTTAGAACGATTTGTGAACAAGCTTGGTCTAATCATACTAGGAGTTCTTTTCGTAACCCAACTGCTCATGATATGGAAGTTTTGATAAAATCATTATTGATGCCTCTTTCAATCAAAACTATAAATGACAGTTATTGTTTTGTTCATGAACTAAAAACGGAAATGCATGAAGATTATGAGTACGTTAAATCCCTTGAAAAAGAGGTTGACGAACTTGAATCTGAAAAGGCTGATTTTTCAAACATTTATGATCTACTTCTCGAAGAGTGTGTGTCTAAAGATGTTATATGTTCATATTTGCATTCTCTGTCTGATTTAAATGCTAATACTGAATTACAATGCTTGTATCTTCATAAAGTCAAAGAATGTGAATGTCTTGCACAAAAGCTTTCGAAACAAACTGAATCTGTTAACAAAGAAGTTCATAATAATTTGTTAAAAAGTTTTTCTAAACTTGAAAAACACTCGATTTCTCTTGAACTTGCTTTACAACAATGTAAAGAACAAATGAAAAACAACTCAGTTTGCAAAGAAAATGCTTCAAATGTATTTCGAAAAGAACGTGAACAATATCATGAAATACAAGATTTGAAAGCTCAAATGCAAGACAAGAACATAGCCATAAGTGAGTTAAAGAAACTCATCGAGAACTGCAAGGGAAAGTCTGTGGAAACTCAGTTTGATAAACCATCTGTTGTTCGACAACCAAATGCTCAACGGATTCCAAAACCATCAGTTTTAGGAAAACCGACTCCTTTTTCAAATTCTCCTGAAATGAGAAGTTTTCAAACGAAACAGTCGGTTAATAAAACTAATGTGTCGGATGGTTTGTTTAAACAAGTCACTCAACAGAATTTGCCTCAGATTAGAAAACAAGCAGTTCGAAACACCAATGTGATTGCACCTGGCCCCTCTAGGAATTGCCCAAAGCATGTGTCACATCAGTCACCAAGGGAAAAAGTAGGCTCAAATGACATGGTTCATAACTACTACCTAGAGAAAGCTAAGAAAAGTGCACAACTTCAGAAAGACAAAGATGTGAATGGAAAACCTAGTATGATTGATCCTGCTAGATTACCCAACACTGCTAATGGTTGCAAACCAAAACCTAGGAATTGGCAAGCATCAATGAGTAGTCGGGTTTCAAACAAAGATGTTCACTTAGGAGAACATAGGAAACAAAAGCCTTTCTTGAAGTTCAATGAATTGCAATGTCCTACATGCAAAAAGTGCCTTTACAGTGTAAATCATGATGAATGCGTCTTAGAATACCTCTCAAGGTTAAATCCTTGTGCCTCTGCACAGAATAAGGATGCAAAATCCCATAAGACAACAAAGAGATATATGCCCGTAGAAAAGTCAAGTGCATCTAAGAAACCAGAAAGACAGATCCCAACAGGACATAGGTTCTCAAACAAAAAGACTACCACTGTCCCTGAGAAAACAATGACTCCTAGATCTTGTCTTAGCTGGAAACCACGGTAAGAATTTTAAACGATTGGTCTTAGAGGGTTTCCCTACTGAAAATAAAATCGCCTTAGCACAAACAAGGTAATAGTGAACCCGCCATGGTTTCAAAGTAATATCCCTCATCATTCATGCATGCAAAAAACTCTGGGTTTAAGTGCAGGTAAACGACCAATCAATGTCAAAAGCAACAACGAATTGACCTAAATGCAGATGCACTATACAATGAAAAGCAAGAAAATCTAAGAGTGTGGTTGCTGAAATTTCTGATATCTAAGAAACCAGTGCCAGAATGGTTTCACAAAAGATGAAATCTTCAAAATGACGTTTGAACAACGCAGTTCAAGCCTCGTTCTTCATCAAATGGTGTCTGCTGAAAATAACACTTCAGGCCCCGTTCCTCAATGTTCAAAGACGTTTGAACACAGCAGTTCAAGCCTCGGTCGTCAATGTCAAAAGACGTCTGTTCACATCAGTTCAGGCCTCGTTCTTCATCAAATGACTTCTGATCATAACCGTTCAGAACTCGGAATTCACGACCACAGCAATGAACCGTCAAGTTCAAAGCTGGTTCCAAAAGTTGTTCCTCTAGCAGTCAAGACAGCTACATCAAGACAAGAGTTGGAATTACTATTCCACCATCATATAGCAATGCTGAGGACAACAGGTAAATAAATACAAAATCAGAAAAACAGAAAATTTCCAAAAAGATTCTTCTCGACATGTCTCTTGGAATCGATAACATTTACGTGCTTAGAAATGTCGATTAAC
>BQNB010017532.1:0-66601 GCA_026074375.1 Tanacetum coccineum
CATAAAATGTTTTCGAGGTGAGAATACATGCTCGTTTTACCAAGTAAACTCATTGATTTCTACTACATAAGCGTTACATGATTACTTTTACTAAAGCTTGTACTTGCTTACTTTATGACTTCTAAAACATATGTGATACATGGTTGTTTACTCATGAATTTATTTAAGCTTGATTTGCTTACTACATGTTTGGAGATCATTGAATATCTATTTACAAAACTAAGAGTTTTGAACACACTACTTGTTTTAAAAAGGACACAAATGCTTTTTCAATCGTATGCTATTCCAAATCATATTATTGTCTAAGTACCCATTAATCCATGACTTTCAATTACTGCCAGGTGTTCTTGGAGAAGACACCTATGATGGGTACATATTATTTTCATTACTGCCCGGGTGTTCTTGGAGGGGACACCTACGATGGGTACTGTTAGATATTAGAGAAAGACTCGGTCACCCCGTGTATTTTACTGTTTATTATAGCTCGTAGTTTAATAGTTAATAGTACTATTTTCGGTATTAAGTCGGGTACTAATACATGGTATATTGTAAGAACTATATAAGCCTCTTCCAACTTTGGAAGAGGTAAGCTAGTCATTTATTCTTTTCTTAAAGAAACACATTTTCTCTCTCTAGAAAACTCTCTCAAGTGTTTCTCTCTCTAGAAACTAGCCAAATCCAAGAATCGACCCCGTGTTATGATATATGATATGCCACAATTATCGATTTCTAGAATGCTATAACGGATAAATATCCAAAGCACGGCTCGTAATAGCTAAAACGACGATTTTCGTTAAAACGGCTAAAAACAAAAATAATAAATTCCATAAAAATTAGAAATAAAATTAGAGCTCGGTTTCAAATATCAATCTTAAATTCGGGTTGTTAAATCACCTACCCCTTAAGGGATATCCGTCCCGGAGATCAATTCTTCTTATCTTCATATGGTTGAAATGGTCGATGAACGTTGGAAAAATCCATACTACATATTACGAGTATAAAGAAGTTCAAGTAGCCATTTGCACTAAAGTAATTATGATAGTGATTAGAAGAGTAAAGATGGAGAATGATTCGTACGGACGAGTTACGAGTCAAAAGATACATACACCATGTCGGATACATATAAGCCCATTCATTTATAATTTGTCACATACACAAAAAGGCGTCCCAATCTTGCAAGTGAGAAATTATAAACTTATGGTTCGGCGATTTACAATTCCCTTATTCAAATGAAGATGCGTCCCAATCCATTTCAATAAGATAATTATAAATCATCCTACTTAAGTATCGCCCGTACAAAACACGATATCAAAACAATGTAACATTGAGAAGAATGAGTTTCCTTGGTGGCATGATTCTTCAAAATCATAAGAAGTAACGAGAAGAATAATGAGACGCTAGTCAATTGCGTTCCAAAGGCAAGTGCCAAAATAGGGCACAATTACGAAATAACATATGCGATTCAAAAGCATAAGAAGAGTGTTCAAACTTGGAGTCAATTAGTAAACTAACCAATGGGACCGAAAAACTATGACGAATTTTGGATATCATCGAAAGAGACTTAAGCAAAGCCATAAGAACGCTTTGGAGATCATCGTAGCACTCACGATATCATGAAATGAACGAACCTATTAGGTCGTACCATAGTACTATACACATATGCAAATAATTATCATTGCATAAACAATTTGGCCCTTATCTGACTTAATGGACCTATATCTCAAAATCCGTAATTGGTATAAATGAACGGTTTTCACCTCAAAAAAGATATTAGACTCTAGTTTGCTGAGATTACAAGAGAATTAACCCAAAGTGTTCAGATCCTAAGTGAAATTATCATTTTACCCTCATGTGCCAAATCTGATTATTTAAAACGTTTTCCCGTTCCACTTTTTTTTAGCATAATTCCCATTTTATAACTCCGTTTGACCCAAAACGAAAGCCCATGTCTAAGTTTATCTAATTCCTACAGGTTTGAATTGGAAAATGAGGCACGTATTATGAAAAGTTCTGGACTTAAATTCATTTGAAAATCTGAGCACAATTTATGATCAATTTAGCCGTTTTAGTCGTAGCTCATTCATCCGGAATGGTTACGGCTTTATTCAAAGAACCACATGGTCCTCATAGATTTTACCCTTCACCCATGTACAAACCCAGTAGCCTCTAGTTCAAAAATTATCCAATTGAGGTCAATCAATCTGCCTAGTAAATTTTGGGTTCATTTTTAAGACTAGCTCGCTAATTTAGACGTATCTCACTCATCCAAAGGAGATACGGATTCATCCAATTTACCACATGTAATTGAGGTTATATTCTATCCATTTATGTATAAATACATTAGGCTTTAAGGAAAATTTTTCCCATTAAAGCACAAACTATCTGTCGATCACCCATTTGGACTAGTTTCACTAATTTGGGTGTAACTAACTCATCCGGAGGAGATACGGCTCCATCCAAAGCACCACATACACCTTGTATGTTGCTCTACCCAACAAAGTACTAAAGTCATAGACCTCAAGCCAAAAAATATTTTACATTACACCAAAAACCTGCTGGTTACAAACTTCCCTAACAATCCATTTCAAAATCCAATCAAACACCATTTTAATTCCTCTAAACACCTATACCAAGTCATGCCTAATTATTTAGCATAATTTTAAACACAAATACTTATAAATTTCCAGTATCAAATATTTAAGACTCTCATGGTAGAGATTGGTACAAGAGAATCAAAACACGAACACATAAATTTTACAAAAGTTCCAAAAGTAGACGTATGTGACCATAAATAGTCAACACTTATATGAATTACTTTTATATAAATAGATAGCGGTAATCCCGAAGATAAGCGTAAGAAATCGAGAAGAGAGTAGCTCATATATATATATGTATCCTAATATATACCATTATTGATGCTCGAGTGAGTAGATGAGAAATCACGAATTACGCGAAAATCAGAGTGGTCAATATTTATATACTGACCGATATAAGATCCATAGGAAGACGTCATAAGGTAGACGTAGAAGAGCAAAATTATAGCCAAGTGTTAAGTATTCATTATTCATGTGAAACTTTTTAAAGATGCTAAATAGAGCATATAAGTTACCTCAGAGTATGCGCGCGCATATATCGAACAACATTGAAAGACTCTTAAATTTTTTCAAAAAACGGTTATAGTCCAAGTTTTGAAAAACAACCTAGTTCTCTATAACCAGTGTTTTGATACTAATCTATAATAGCCCCAAAATTAAAACAACGCAGCGGAATACCAGTTGGGGTGCTACTTCATAGAATAAAGTACAAATTACAGAAAACGACTCTAAGTGAGACGTTTAATAAAATATCACATTCGATTTAATAAAAGATCAGAGTTACACAGGTCCTAATAATTTACTTTTAACAAAAGTCATAAGAGTTCAAACATGACACATTGCATATAATAAAATTTTATCGAATGTGAAAGTAAACTGAGTCTTTAAATCTTTTGATATCCACGCCATACTCCCATCTAAGCAAGCACAATCATAATCACCTGAGATAAAACATGTTAAAAATTCAACGAAAACATTGAGTGAATCATAGAGTTTATATGAATAAGTTAGAACACAAGCATAAATAATAATTTAACGATGAACTTGTTGATCATACAAGCCATTTAAGAAATACTGCATTAAGCTTGTGACACAGATCCCATGGACGAAAAGCATAGATCATTTTAGATCATTCAATAATAATATTGCCCCCAGGTTAGGTAATTGTCATATACCTACTACACATCTCGAATACAATATGTCTGTACATGGCAAGCTCAGAATGGATGCTCCCAAAACTGAACCGGGTTGTCAAGCCCATAGATATCTATTAATTGCAACAACGGGTACCCATCATATGTACTTAACGGTTCATGCAAATAGGGTCTTTTGACATAAGCTACTCCATGCAATCAAGGTATACAATCGGGTCCGGCATACATGAAAACAACTTGTGTTCAATTTAATAAGTAGCATGTATCTCCCTCGCGGGGTTTAAGAAAACATTTAATGTTTATAAAGGCGAGGCTATGAACTCACAGCGAATAGAAGTAGTGATCAAGAAATCCAAACAAGAGAGAGAGACGAACGTCGACAATCAACCGCGACCTATTCATAATAATAATATGCTATTAATATTTGAGCCATATAAAATATGCAACTTGTCGTAATTGTAGCATGTATATATATATATATATATATATATATATATATATATATATATATAGAACGTGCATGAAAATTTATACTTAGGAATCCATGTAACAACACCACTTATTGTTTTCTATTGGTTACTCATTTTCTAAAATTATGACATTTTTCACTAGAGGATCATCATACTTAAAGGAATGCTAAATGGTCAAAATAGACGTTCTTCTTCTATATTAAGTTGCCCCTATATGTTATTTAACTACTATAGGTCACCCATAAACCATAGCCAATGTAATCCTTTTATGAAAGACACACTAACGTCATTTGTTCTAAAACAGGGTCTGTTGTACTTATCAAAAGTTTGGTAACAGCAAACCACCTTAAACACCACCAAAAATTCTAAAAAAAATTTGCAGGTTACACATATTATGAACAAGTTCCAGTTTAAATTTCGTAGAAAAATATTAAGTTTTGACCCGCCTGCACAACACTTCTTTACAACTGAGTTTCTGGACAGCAAACACTGTTTTGACACTTAATCTTGTAAACCCCATTTTCCAGAATTGACTAGTTTCCATAAAATGGCCACATCTAACTCTCCGGAAGAGATATGGCTCTAGCCAACTCGACACATATACCTTGAGTTTATTTATACAACCTCATCAAATAATCCAGACCTTCTCAGGCCAAAAGTTTTCTGCAATTAACCCTTTTATACTGCTGGTCTGCAACAGTCTCAAGTTTTCCTACTAAACACCAATATTGGCGTATTTCCCAAACCGTTTATCCATAAGGGCTAAAACCACCGCTCATGTTTAAGTTAAATGTTTACCTATCATCTACAGTTATGCATATTTATATGTTATAGTACAAATTTTTGGACTTTTCACCCTAAGAAGTCCGAGACTCGGATTTTGACTAGTTTTAGTAATTTGGCCATAACTCCCTCATCCGGAGGAGTTGATAAACCATCCAATTAGCCACATGTAACTTCGAAATATATCTATCCATCCATGTAACTTAACAGTAGGCTTTAAGTCAAAAATTATTAGGAAAAGCCACGTTTTGATACTGACCTGGAAACAGTCCCTATAATCTATCTCAAAATGCATCCAAACATTAATTCTAACACTATCCAACCACATGCAATGCCATATCCATCTCTTCCACACATCTCATACATCAAAAATATAATTATTTACAGGAACCATGGCTAAAATGCATGGCCAAAAATAAAAAGAAATCAAGAATTAAAGATTAAACTTGCAAGATTAGGATTAAAACTAGTGAATCAACACAAACAACCACTTGACTTGGTGGCTGATTTTCGGACCAAGAAGCACCCAAAATATTTCAATAATTTTCTTGTAAACACCCAAAATAATGTTTCCCACTTGATAATATAAAACTCCAATAAAAAACTTCAAGAAAATTCCCCAAAAACACCTTCAAATCTTCATGAAAATTAACTAAACTTTGCAAGTGGTTCTAAGATGATGTTATGATGCTAAAATATGTTCAATCATTTTGTAAAATAATGGTGGTGGATATGGTGAAATTGGCAGCCATGGGAGGTGGATGAGGAGGGAGATGTTTTTATCAAATGTGTGTGTTTGGTTTTGGTGAAGGAGGTAAATAAATATAAAAGGGTGTTTGGATTTTAGTTTTGTAGGAGCTAATTAGATAATAAGAGGTGTTTAGTTTCTTTATTATGTTTATTTATTTTTATAAACATATATACCATATTATTTTGATTTAAAACACTTAGTTAAAATATTAAAAGTGTTAAAGTACTATTTTTGACACGGTTTCGGCAAAAACGCCAACGCGGAACAATAATCACAAGTACAAGAAGAACAAAAATAGACATAATTCTAACTTCCGCACATAAAATATATGAATTATCAGAAATAAATTATTCAGATTTCCAGTAATGCTATATCTGGGAAAAAATATCCCAAGCACGGCATCTACGTAGTCTAAAAGACACTTTCTTCGTTAAAACGGCTCCAAAAACAAAATATAATAAATTTCCATAAAAAATTCAGAAATAAAATTAGAGCTCGGCTTTCAAAAATCAATACTTAAACACACACACAGTTGTTAAACACCTAACCCCTCAAGGGATATACTGTCCACGAATGGACAATAGGAGATCAATTCTTCTTATCTTCATATGGTTTGCGATGGTCGATACACATTCGGAAAAATCCATACTACACATTACGAGTATAAAGAAGTTCAAGTAGCCATTTGCACTAAAGTAATTATGATAGTGATTAGAAGAGTAAAGATGGAGAATGATTCGTACGGATGAGTTACGAGTCAAAAGATACATACACCATGTCGGATACATATAAGCCCATTCATTTATAATTTGTCACATACACAAAAAGGCATCCCAATCTTGCAAGTGAGAAATTATAAACTTATGGTTCGGCGATTTACAATTCCCTTATTCAAATGAAGAGGCGTCCTAATCCATTTAAATAAGATAATTATAAATCATCCTACTTAAGTATCGCCAGCACAAAACACAATATCAAAACAATGTAACGTTGAGAAGAATGAGTTTCCTTGGTGGCATGATTCTTCAAAATCATAAGAAGTAACAAGAAGAATAATGAGACGTTAGTCAATTGCGTTCCAAAGGCAAGTGCCAATTTTTGAACATTATATGCTAGCATTTGAATTTCATGATATTCGTCATGATCATTTGAATCATGTTCAGATGTGCTACCATTATTTTCCACATAAGGATCATCAAATATGATATTAGAATCAATTTGATCATCATCAGATGTTTGAATAATAGTTTTACATTTCACATAATTCACTTGTTCATGAACTTTGAATGAAGCATTTACCTCACTGATAGCCTTTGCATCATATGATGACACACTCTCAGCATTAGCATCAGCTGGTTGAATTCGAGCCATCAACATGACTGCTGCAGTTATCTACTTTACATTGTTTCATCTGTATGAAGTGTAAGCTGTTGATCCCAGTTAACTTTTAATGATCGAATTCCTTTTGTTTTTAAGGTTTAGTTTACGATAGTATAAATCTAACACAACTTAGTTTAAAAAACTTTGTTTGATAATACTAAAGATTATGCGGAATATAATCTTTAATATAATAAGAATTCTTAAGTAACACAAAACAATATAATTTCAATAATAAAAGCTCTAATATTATTATTACAAATAATACGAATACTCTCCTAGTATTAGGGTTACAAAACTTTGAAGCTATGAATTATACGACTAAGAAACATAAAACTCTATGCCCTAGGACCTACTTTTATACCAACAAGGAGGTCCTAGTCGATTTAACAATATATACTAAAAACTTAGATTATTCTCATAATATCTATTCTTTAAATAAAACAATCCTTATCTCATAAGTATCATTGATCTTCAAAGCAATCTTTATCTTTTAGCAGTTGTAACTTTCAGCAGTTGTAACTTTGTACCTACTAAATTAACTATTACAAGTAGTAGTAATTTATTACCTAGGCGCATTAAACTGTGTTCATGCATGCTTGTAATACTTAGAATTATTTTCTTCTATCTTCACCTGAGTACTAACTTTACTAGAGCGAGTAGCTAAACCATTATAACTGAGCTGTATGTAACTAGCTGTTACTAATCATACAATAGCAGTACTAAGTTACAAACTGAGTTGTAACTAAGTTACACTAGCAGTACTAAGTACTTAGCTATTTTTTCTTTAAGATACTAAAAACACTAAGTTTTACTTAGAAACAGTAAACACAAACCTTATCTGCAGTAACTTCTTAAAGGCTTTTAATCCCAACAATCCTCCCCTAAACTTGATATTCTTCTCCAAAATCATCAAGTTTCTTTATTGAAAGCTTCATTAATCACCAGAAGGATGCTTCCAAATATTCATCAGGTATCATTAAGAATTCTTAAGTGTTTCTTGACCAATCTAGGAAGCTCATAGCCATTTCACACTCATAATATCTTGAAGATTCACATCATTGAACATCTGATGTAGTGTGTGATTGTAAAGTGGTTCATATTCTAACCAAACAGATAATAAAAATTTGGACTGCATGTTACAATTAAGCTCCACTAGAATCATAAGCCTTCCAGTTACAGCTACTTTAAATAATCCATTATTGATTTTCAATACTCTATCTGCAACCATGTTGTTAAAAAATGGTCTTCTAATTATGAAGTATGAAATTTTCCATGTATTTCACTGGCTCTGTATGTTTAAATCTAGCTCTAACATATGCTCCTTAAGATATTACTAAAGTCTTCTCTGTTAAAGTTTTTAAGCATCTTTCCAAAAGTTAAATACATCTGAGCATTACCATCTGCTTTGATAATTTGGAAATAGCTTTTCTTCCCTTCTTTGTAGATCTTGTAGTCAACAATGGTTGGAGATTTAGTAGACAAAGGTGTAACATCAATAGTTACATCATCTCCATAATCTGGAATTATTTCCAAACATTGTTTAAGCTCTTCAGACTCTTCGTCTTCTTCTACTTTTTACTTTTTAGAGCTTTCTTGTTCCAGAGCTTCCCCTGCTTTCTTTGAACTGCTTTCTTGTGCTATCTCTACTTCAGCTTTCTTAGAACTCTCTTCCATCACTTCTGCTTTCTTGGAACTCTCTTCCATCAACTCAGTTCTGTAGTCAACAAAGGTGTTCACCCTTTTGAAAGCTTTGTTAAACAATTCTTGAATTTGGCAAGGTTTGTTCTTCAAGCTTTAGGCTTCCATCCTTCATTGTTTCTTCATAAAATTAAGTTACAAATGATACTCCTTGTTTGAGCTCTTGTTAGAGGTATGTTCATTTTATCTTCTACTCTCTTAGCTGACATAATATTTTCTTCTTTGCTCTAATGAATTTTCAAACATCTTGTCCTTTTCATCATCTAGTCAATTCTTATTACTCCTGAGCTTCATTCCCCCCTTTTCGAGCCAATTGACAATCTAACATCCAAATCTTAGCATGATTATCACTTCAAATTCCTTTAGTTAAAGCAACATTGGCTTCATTTTTTCCTTGCATGTCTCTCCTCTTTATTCAAATCTCGCTTGTAATCTTTTAGTTCTTGTTCATCATCCTTTAGTTTCAAACTATCCTCAAACTTCAAGGTGTGTTAATCCTGTGGCAGTGATTTTTGAAGTTTTAGTACATTCTCAAAACCCGGAAAAATACTACATCCATCAAAATTTTTAAAAACAAGTACATCAAAATGATTGTCACCAATCAAATTAATCTTAATCATTCTCTCTCTACCTTTTACATTCATAACTCCCAATGGATGCATGATAAATCATTTTGTGAGAAAAATTTTTGTAAACATTTTGTGGATGTAGAGAAATGCTATAACCACAAACAAACTTACACAAATTTTTTTACAAAATGACGTGTCATATAATTAATGGCATTCTCAAAGTGCCTTTTGAATTCTCTCTCTTACATGTATCCACAAGCTACATGACACATCATTTTGTAAAAGTTTTTGTGTAAGTTTGTTTGTGGTTCTAGCATTGCTCAAACCACAAACAAACATCCACAAAAACTTTTACAAAATGACGTGTCATGTAATTAGTGGCATTCTCAAAGTTACTTTTTAATTTTCTCTCTTACATGCAATCCACATTTCACATAGACACCCATCCTTTTTGCCCTAAAAGCTCTCTTTGTAGAACGTCAGTTGTGGGTTCTAGCATTAGTATCCCCTATGGTTTCTTGGCACCTGAGACCACTATCTGAACTAGTTCTTAAGGAACTTGGTTCATTAAGTGTTGCCTTGGATTGGGTCTTATTGATGTTACCCCTATCCTGCTCTGCATCTAAGCTAGTAGCAGTAGTGGCAACCCTTTCTAAACTGTCATCCATCTCCTCATAGACAACCTCATCTACAACATTATCTGTAGGACCACTAGGCTGAGTTACCTTAGTGTCCTTTCTCTTTGGCTTCCTAGGTTTTTGTTTCTTTTAAGGTTGAGATGTAGATGGTTGAATAATGGTGGGTGTGTGATGGGGATTAGTAGGATTTGCTAAACCTTCACCTATTTCTTCTTGAGCTTGTACCATCATTGTTGGAAATAAGGGTGTTACACTTCCAGAGAATCATTTTCCTACCCTTTTCATGTTTCGAAAAATCTTCTTTGTGTGAGAGGGCATAACATAGATCCCATTATGTTTTGACATCCCATCAACTTGTTTATTTAAAAACACTTGTACAAATCTTGGATACATCAAGAATTTACCAGACACATTCTCCAAGTTCTTCACCATACTTTCAAAAATGTATTTTGAAAAGTTAAACTTCTGGTTTGTAGCTAAACAGATAATTGCAAAAGCCATAGTGCTACTAAATTCATTCCATGCAGTAGTCTTAGCACTTAGGCATTGCAAAATGGTATGAATAAGGAATTCCCATTGTGGGGAAAAGAATGCCTTATAGAAAATAAGATTCTGTGAAAGTTTCTCTATAACACCCTCATTTTTACAATATAGCAGCGGAAGCTAATCTGGGGTATTACTTCATGGAAACAACAATCATAATCATAGAAAACGACCCAAAAGAGACGTTTGTTCAAAAGATACATTATCATTCATTTCAAATCAGAGTTTTACTAAAGGCAGAATCCCAAATTTAGTAACATATATTGTGAATGATAACAAGTTATAGCCATCTTCGAGTACCATGCAGCTCAAGTGCCGTATTTTGCTCAATAACTAAGATTAATACATGCATAAAAAGTCAACACAAAGGTTGAGTGAAATCATAGGATTTGATAAACAGTATGAATACAAGTTCATAGTGTAATAATTGTTACAAACACCATATTATTATTGAAAATATTATATGTTATGATATTGGTACGTTAATTATATACGTTTGATGGCAGCTAGGGCACTTTAAATGTAAACCAACAAACTCAGTCAGAATGTATACCAAGATGATACTTCTTAATATGAAGCTCACTAAATATTGTTGCTTCGATATATTCGGTTTTTAAGCGTTTTAATAAATTCTAAGAAATGTTAAGCTCGTCATCGTTATATAAAGTTATGTCTTGTAATGTTTTGAAATGATTTTATTACTTTTTCAAAATTGTTAATTGTAGACCTTGAGATGAAAAGTGGCAATAATATACTCGAAGTTTGCACTTTTCGAGTTGGTCCCTTAAGTTTAAAGTTATACCAAGTAAACCTCTGTACTTTGAAAAAGTGACATAATGACCCCTGTTAGTTATAAACTTGGATAAATGACATTTTTAGTCCTTTTAGTTACTAAGTTCCATAAATTTACGATATATTACCCTTGAATGAATTTATAATTACCAAAAAATGTCCATATTGCCTGCAGGCTTATTTTAACATTTCAATAGACATTATAATAAGTTATAATAAAACTAAAATATGAGGTTTAACATAATGAAGTTTAAAATAAGATTCGTTAAGATAGGAAGGGTTTCAAAACGTAACGCGCCGGGTTTTAAGTTCAAACTCCTTTCATTTAATCAATTTTAAAGAAAAAAAAAAATGTTCTTTTAACATTAGTTAGCTTGCTAGGTAGATATAACATATTTTGTGATTTTACATTTAGTTTTAAGGAAAAACTATAAAGTAGGGTTCTTGGGGTACGGTTTTGCATCAAAATGAAAATGAGCATGAATTGAGTTATGAAACTTTAACAAGAGTATATTTAGGATCATATGAACATTATAAGAGTGTTAAGAGAGAACATGATTTCCAGAACCTGGGTTTGAGCTTAAAGCTTGGAAACGGGTCGAAATCGGGACTTTTAGCTTCGTACGCCTAGAATAACGACTCCCGGGCTTCTTTTCTTGGTTTCTTTTGCTTCACTTCTGTTCTTGGGACTTTTTAAAATCTCTTAAAAATTATATTTGCAGCAAAGGGATTGCTGCTATTGATGGGTTATAGAGGAGGAAGTGGGGGATGAGTAGAAATGAAAGGTTTATGGTTCTATTTATAGGCGAGTGAACCCTTAAGGGCCAAGGTTTGCTTATGATCTAAGATAGGACACATGGTACATCTAGAGGGTGATTAGGAGAAGCTAGAGAGTGAGTTGTATAAGCTAGAAACTAGCTTTGATGTGTTGGAAGGGTGTTTGTGTGCCACGACTTGGATAAAGAAAAAGAAAGGCCATGTGCCAATATTGGTGGCTAAGATATCATATATAGGTTCTTGTAAACTGGTTGTATATGAAGGAGGTGTGTCATGGAGGTGCTTGTTTGCAATAGAAAGTTTTAAAATGGGTCATTTTGCAATAAAAGGGTTCACGGGTTCCATTAGGGCTCATTAGGGTTTTTAAGCTTGCATTTCATGTATACTTGAGGATATTGTCAGATATATGTTCATAGACTTGTATTAAAGGGGGGGATTAATAAAAGAATTGATAGGTGGTTCGGGTTTAAAATGGGCGAAAATGAGTAAACGGGTCCAAAGTTCCAATTAGGGCACAATTATGGGTTTCTAGTTATATCTCTTGTATATTTGAAGTTAAAATGATGAATGATGATGAATATGATTGAGGAATGTTGTAATTTATGTTATTACAACTTATTGAGTGTTGGTTGGGTGTAAATGGATAAAATTAAGAACGGGTCATGGTTTGGAACTAGCTCAGTTTTAGGGTTTAGGGTTTTGTATTAGGGTTTTGTGTGTAAAAATGTGTATGAAAGCTTATGAGTGGAATAATTAGGGATTACACATTGTATATTTAGTGTAGTTACTTGCACAAGAGTGGTGGTGAAGAAACTAGAGGTAAAATGGCTATTTTAGAGATCATGCTTAATGATTTGTATATTGAGCTTATAAGGACTTGTACTTTGATTTGGAGGGATTTTATATTTCAAATGAGGGATGTTATGTTACTTGTATTATTTTAGTTGATTGTACAATCATTCACTTTAGATATTAACCTTTCATGGAATTTAGGGTTTAGAGGTATATGATAACGGTTTAAAGCCCGTTTTGATATAACGTTACGAATGGTGCATTATAGGAATAATGTACTTTGTAAAAAGGATATGATATTGACTTGACATTTTATGATGTTTGCTTGACATATATGAAGATAGGATTTCCATAGTTAGGTTGCGTGAGCACGTCTACTTTAGTTAGCAAAGTTACTTTGTATAATGAGATATTGTCATGCAAGTAATGTAATAAAGCGAAAAATTTCCCCGTATAATTGTGATCATAGTAAAATAGGTTTTGCATTTGATGAAAATTCTTGGGTTGTTATAGTCTCCACCCCTTACAGAAATCTCGTCCCGAGATTTAGTTGAAAGTTATAGTGGTATTGTTTGGGAATAGATGTAGGTACTGGGCATGAATTTGATTTTTATGTTAGGCTAATCAAGGTCACAAGTCCACGTGTGTGATGAATTTATAATTATGTTGTGCACCATAATTATAATTACCTCCTTTCACACGTCTACTTACTTCCAAGACCACACCTCTTTATGACAGCCAATAGAATTTCTTCATATCCTGATAGAACCTGGGTGGATGGGATACTTTGATTTGTGGAACCTGTGGGTTATGGGCCTACCACGCTTCTGCTGCGCTACTCTGATCGTAAAGAATCACCATTTAAAAGCCAACATCGAATAAGAATGCTATCACAAGTCTTTGTCAATAATTTATACCATGTGGTATTGAAATCATTTGACATTGTTATCTGATTCTTGTGTGTTTCATTGTTATTATGTTACAGAATATATAGGAAATTTTTATTAATATTGGAGATCAATGGAATTAGTGATGTCCAAAGGAAATGATATGGAATTGGTAAGGAGAGTTGCTAATCACGTGAGATACAGATTTTGAAATGAACAGATGATGAAGGTAATAATTATAATGATTAAGGAATTGTTTGTACAAACGATGAAAGAATTGTTTGTACGTATGTTATATACTTAAGCCTACTTATTTATAATTTGTCACTTACAAAAAGAAGCGTTTCAACTCATTGTAACTGAGAATTTATAAATTTATAGTTCGGGAGATTTATAATTTCCTTATTCAAATGAAGAAGTGACCTAATTCATTTTAATAAGATGATCTATTATATCATCTTACCTAAGATTAAAACACGATTGGTATGTGTTAGGAAAATTGACTATGTCATGAATGGTTATATAATATGGAGGATGTTGATTGTACTGACGGACCATATAATGAGGATAAAATTTTTGTTTGCAAAGGTATAGAGGGGTATCAGAGTTTAAACATAATAGAATTGATAGAATTGACAAATAATGTCGAGTTTTGATATCATCAGATAACAAGATGTAACAGAATCATCACTTTATTAATTCATGGATAACTTTACATATGAAACTCTAAAAGAGTTGATACTTATGCTATGTATCTCGTAGTAAGATTCTAGATAAAAGTAACAGACGACAAGGATTATAGCTTGATGATTGAGGTTTTCAGATTGAAGAAGATTCTGATGAAATTTGAATATCCTCGAGAGTTGTTTCTAGGGTAGAAATCCTAAAGTGAATAAAAGCAAGCTTGTCTCTAAGTATGCTTTCTTGTGGCCTTGTTGTTTGCTTTTGAGCACTGATTTGCATAATGTCCTTTCTCTCCACAGACATTACAAGTTATGGATACTGATTGTAGGTTGTTTCTAGTGGCTGGTCTTTTGTTTCTGCAATTCTTGGTCAGATGACCTACTCTATTGCAAGTTCGACACTTGACAGTGCAGGGTCCTATGTGATGTAGGGTGCATCTTTCACACAAGGGACGATTTCCAGTATACCCATTGGTGGCAGTATAAGTCTGAAGTTTCTTGCTTCCTGTCTGCTGCTGGTGGTGTATTTGTTATGGTTGTTATTTGTATAGTTATTTATAGGTTCGTTGTTGATGATGTTTCATTTTCTCAAGATTTTTTTAGATCATTTTTCTTCATGCACAGATCATGATTTATTATCTGATCTGTTAACCTCTGGGCTATGTTGATGGCTTCCTCCAAAGTTTGAGGCTTCGAGGCAGTAACGTTTCCTTCAATACTTCTAGGTAATCCATTGATGGAGACTTCCATAAGTTTATCAGCGTTTGGTACTATGTTTGGGCATAAGATGGCTAATTCTTGAAATCTCCTAATGTAAGTCTTAAGATCATTTCCTTTTACAACCAAGTTGTAAAATTCGTCTTCCATCTTCTTGACTTCAGTTCGAGGGCAATACTTATTGGTTAAGAGTCTTTTTAATTCGGTCCAAGTGATTTGATTGGCTTGATCTATTCCAATAGGTTGAGCGTATGAATTCCACCAAGACAGGGCATCATCGGTTAAAGTACCAGTAGCATATGTCACTTTGTTTTCTTCGGCACAGTGGCTACGAGAAAATATTGATTCAGTCCGCTCAAACCACTGAATAAGGCCAACTGCTCCTTCCGTACCATTGAAGTAGAAAGGTTGACAGCTAACGAACTCTTTATAGTTTCTCTCATGAGATTCACAACAGAATCCCATGAGATTCAGTATAGAATCACATGAGATTTTTATGTAGTCTCATTTGATTTTAGTTTATCTCATATGATTCTATTATGGTTCATTTAGTTATATAAGACTAATAAGCATAACCTCATGTTATTAACTATAGTACATTAGACTGATGTGATTGAGATTGATAAGCATAAGGTTGATGTCGTGAAATCGTCTAATGTAGTTGCAGATACGAATGTAGTTGTAGACAAGGTTGATGTGGTTAAGGATGTTGTCTAAGATAATCTGGCTAAGGTGGTCAAGGAGAGTGTTGCGAAAGAAAAACCAAAGGGTAGTGCTTCATTTGTTGTCGTGAATAAGGACAATAGAGAAGGTGTTAATGACAAGGTGTTGGGTGTTGTTGCGAAAGACAAACCAAAGGGTAGTGTGTCATCTGTTGTTGTGCGTAAGGACAATAGAAAAGAAAGTTCCGAGAAAGAGGTTTGTTTTATTTGTTATTCCAAGTTATTTTACACTTCATTTAAACTGAATCTCATGAGATTCACAACAGAATCTCATGAGATTCACAACAGAATCTCATGAGATTCTCAACAGAATCTCATGAGATTCACAACAGAATCTCATGAGATTTTTATGTAGTCTCATTTGATTTTAGTTAATCTCATATGATTCTATTATGGATCATTAATTTATATAAATTAACCTCATGTGATTAACTATAGTACTGAATTTGATCAACTACAGGCTTTGTTTCAAAAGGAGAAGAAATTGAATGTTGTTTCGAAAGACAAGCCAAAGTCTAAGGCTTCTGAGTTGGTGAAGAGAAAAAGGAAGGGTGGTCTGGATTCTGATTCAAATTCTGCTGATGAAGAAGAGCATAGTAAAAAGAAACCTGATCGAAAACAAAAGAAGTTGAAGCTGGTTTGAAGAGGAAGACGAGTGGTTCCGATGCTTCGGATTCTTCTTCTATTGATTTAGAAGTTGTTAAGAAATTGATCAGTCAATTGACAAAGAGGGTAAAGAGAGAAGAATTTGACGAGGAGAGTGTACGAAAAAAAGGTAAGAAAAAATTGACAAAGAATGTCAAGAAAGAAGAATCTGACGATGAGAGCAAGAAAGGTAAGAATAAAGAGAAACAACTAACGGCTGAAGAAGCTGCATATCAAGAGTATCTTTCCAAATTTCCAGCTTTTCATGCAAGGACCACTCCTGTATCCCTTTTTCTGCCATCCGAAATTCAAATGTTGAGATGTTGCGATTTTTGAAGGATATAGGGTTTAGTTCATTAAACAATGTCACCATAGATAAACTCCCAATGAAGTTGGGATGGTTTGTTGTGTCCCGGTTCAAAAAATACAAGTTAAGCTTCGATACTAGTGATCAAATTGAGGTAACCCATTCTAAAATCTATGATATGTTAGGTATTCTGGTTGGAGGACATTCTTTATTTAATTTGGTTGAAAGAGAAACTGGTGATGAGTTTGTAAAGAAGTGGGCTGCTCAATTGTAACACCCCCATTTTAACAATATAGCAGCGGAAGCTAATCTGGGGTATTACTTCATGGAAACAACAATCATAATCATAGAAAACGACCCAAAAGAGACGTTTGTTCAAAAGATACGTTATCATTCATTTCAAATCAGAGTTTTACAAAGGCAGGTCCCAAAATCTAAAACATAATGTGTGAATGATAACAGTTCAGCCATCTTCAAGTCCAAGCCGCTCCGTGCCATATATTGCTTCAATAACCTGAGATAAACATGCTAAAAAGTCAACACAAAGGTTGAGTGAAATTCATAGGTTTGATAAACAGTTTGAATACAAGTCATAGTGTAATAATTGTACAAACACAATTATTATGAAAATGGTATTGTTATGATCTTGGGTCACGTTATTATATACCCGTTATTTGTAATAATTGCAACGAATGCAATTATCATAGTAACAGTGTATTACTGCGTTATTGTCTTGTTTGGTCTGTTTGGTCTGATTGGTCATGTTCCTTGTTTGGTATAGTATAGTCTGGTCTAAGCTCATGGCACACAAACTGACTAGTGTATATATATACCCAAAATGATGTGATATATATATATATATATATATATATATATAGATAATGGCCCTCGGTGTAGGTAATTGCCATATACCTATGAAATTCAAATATAGTGTGTTTGGTTACCTATCCGGCTAACACAAACAGGATTCGTCAATCCCGATAGATCTATCCACAATATTTGCGTTCACCCGTAAGTGATTAATGGTCCATGATAATGAGGGACTTTTGGCATAATGTAACTTAGACAGTAGCTGTAATAGTGTATCAGGATAGCATATAACTTGTAAAAACACTTGTATTCCTGGTTTAAGCATGTATAAGTCTTTGAAAAGTAATCATATTGTTATAAGATAAACGAGTATGTAAAAGAGTTTGTAACAAGCATGTATCCCCCTCGCGGGTTTATAAAACATGTAAATAAGTAAAGGCGAGGTTATGAACTTCACTAAGTCTTTGAAAAGTAATCACATTGTTAGACTTTTGGCATAATGTAAATTAGACAGTAGCTGTAATAGTGTATCAGGATAGCATATAACTTGTAAAACTACTTGTATTCCTGGTTTAAGCATGTATAAGTCTTTAAAAAGTAATCACATTGTTATAAAATAAACCAGTATGCAAAAGAGTTTGTAACAAGCATGTATCCCCCTCGCGGGTTTATAAAACATGTAAATAAGTAAAGACGAGGTTATGAATCTCACCTAATATGTAGATGTAATAAATATTCCAAAATAAAAGCTGACGACCTTACCACAATCTTAACCGAGGAGGGTTGATACAGCAAAATGATAATAAACAGCCACGTCACGCAACCTGAGTGAATATGTCAAGTCTTAAGAAGATTGTACTCTAGAACTTTAGATTTAAGAGTTATGAGTTTGATTGAAGAGTTTGGAATTATTGTATCACCGTTCGGGCCATCATAATTCGGAAGTCATTCAGTAAACGTTTGAGGAGCTATGTCACTTTAAATCGTAAACCCAACAACTCAGTCAGAACGTAATACCAAGATGAAACCCCTTAATATGAAGCTCCCTAGTATTGTGATACGATATAATCGGTTTAAAGCGTTTTGATCAATATTTGGAAATGATAAGCACGAGAAGCGTTAATTAAAGTTATGTCTTGTAATGTTTTGAATGTGTTTTTATACTTTTTCAAAATGTTACATTTTAGACCCTTGAGTTTAAAAAGTGGCAGAATATACCCTTGGAGTTTGCACTTTTACGAGTTTGGTCCTTTAACTTTAAAAGATATACAAAGTAAACGTTGCACTTTAAAAAGTGACATAATAGACCCCTGTAGTTATAACTTTAATAAAATGACATTTTTAGTCCTTTTAGTTATAAGTTTCCGAAAGTTACGATATATACCCCTTGCATGGATAATATTTACAAAACATGTCCAAATTGCCATGCAAGCTTCTTTTAACATTTCAATAGACATTTATAAGTTATAATAAACTAAAATATGAAGATTTAATGCAACGCAAGTTTAAAATAACGATTCGTTAAGCTAGGAAGCAAAACGGGTCAAATTAGGGTTTTAAAACGTAAACGCGCGGGTTTTAAGCTCAAATTCTTTCATGACTTATCAAAGCACTTATTTTAATGTTATTTAAGCTTACTGGGATATATCATAACAATATTTTACAAGTTTAGTTTATAGATTAACCAAAAATAAAAAATTAGGGTTTCGGGTGTATGGTTTTGGATCAAAACGGAAAATGAGCATGAATTGAGTTATGAAACTTTAACAAGAGTATATTTAGGATCATATGAACATTATAAGAGTGTAGAAGCAGAAGTAGAACATCTAGAACCTGGGTTTGAGCTTAAAGCTTGGAAACGGGTCGAAATCGGGACTTTTAGCTTCGTACGCCTAGAATAACGACTCCCGGGCTTCTTTTCTTGGTTTCTTTTGCTTCACTTCTGTTCTTGGGACTTCTTAAGATCTCTTAGAATTCATATTGAGCAAAGGATTGCTGCTATGATGGGTTATAGAGGAGGAAGTGGGGGATGAGTAGAAATGAAAGGTTTATGGTTCTATTTATAGGCGAATGAACCCTTAAGGGCCAAGGTTTGCTTATGATCTGAGCTAGGACACATGGTACATCTAGAGGGTGATTAGGAGAAGCTAGAGAGTGAGTTGTATAAGCTAGAAACTAGCTTTGATGTGTTGGAAGGGTGTTTGTGTGCCACGGCTTGGATAAGGAAAAAGAAAGGCCATGTGCCAATCTTGGTGGCTAAGATATCATATAGAGGTGCTTGTAAGCTGGTTATATATGAAGGAGGTGTGTCATGGAGGTGCTTTTTTGCAATAGAAAGTTTTAAAATGGGACATTTTGCAAGAAAAAGGTTCATGGTTCAATTAGGGCTCATTAGGGTTTTTAAGCTTGCATTTCGTGAATACTTGAAGGATAATGATAGATATATGTTCACAAGACTTGTATTAAGGATTTATAACAAGAAATGATAGGTGGTTCGGGTTTAAAATGGGCGGAAACGAGTAAATGGGTCCAAAGTTCCAATTAAGGTTTCTTGGATTCAATTTGCATATAGTTGAAGTAAAATGATGAAATGATGATTTTATATGATTGAGAATGTTGTAAATTAAGTTATTACAACTTATTTGAGTATTGGTTTAGGTTTACAATGGATAAAAATGAAGAAACGTTTCATGGTTTTGTATTTTGCTCGGGTTAGGGTTTCTGACTTTTGTATTAGGGTTTTGAGTGTAAAAATGTGTATGAAAGTTTATGAATAGAATAATTAGGGTTTACACATTGTATATTGAGTGTAGTAGCTTGTACAAAAGTGGTGGTGAAGAAATTGGAGGTAAAACAGAGGTAAAACGGCTATTTTAGAGATCATGCTTAATGATTTGTATATTGAGCTTATAAGGACTTGTACTTTGATTTAGAGGGAGTTTATATTTCAAATGAGATGTTATGTTACTTGTATATATGCTTTAGTAGCTTGTACATTCACTTTAGATATTAACCTTTCATGGAATTTAGGGTTTAGAGGTATATGATAACGGTTTAAAGCCCGTTTTGATATAACGTTGCGAATGGTACATTATAGGAATAATGTACTTTGTAAAAAAGAATATAATGATATTGACTTGACATGTTATGATGTTTGCTTGACATATATGAAGATAGGATGACATAGGTAGGTTGCGTGAGCTCGTCTACTTTAGTTATGTAAGTTACATGACATACTGAGATATTGACAATGCAAGTAATGTAATAAAGCAAAAAATTTCCCCGTATAATTGTGATCATAGTAAAATAGGTTGATGAAAATTCTTGGGTTGTTATAGTCTCCACCCCTTACAAAAATCTCGTCTCGAGATTTAGTTGAAAGTTATAGTGGTATTGTTTGGGAATAGATGTAGGTACTGGGCATGAATTTGATTTTTATGTTAGGCTAATCAAGGTCACAAGTCCACGTGTGTGATGCATTTATAATTATGTTGCGCACCATAATTATAATTACCTCCTTTCACACGTCTACTTATTTTTAAGACCACACCTTTTGATGACAGCCAATAGAATTTCTCCAGATCCTGATAGAACCTGGGTGGATGAAATACTTTGATTTACGAAACCTGTAGGTTATGGGCCTACCATGCTTCTGCTGCGCTACTGTGATCGTAAAGAATCGTTATTCATTAACCTTTAAAAGTCAACATCGAATAAGAATGCTATCACAAGTCTTTGTCAAAATTTTCATACCTAGTGGTATTGAAATCATTTGGCATTGTATAGATTCTTATGTGTTTCCTTGTTATTATGTTGCAGAATATAACAGAGAATTTTAGAATACGAAGATCATGGAATGAGTGATGTCAAGGAATGATTGTAAGAGAGTTGCTAATCACGTGAGATACAGATTTTGAAATGAACAGATGATGAAGGTAATAATGATAATGATTAAGGAACGGATTGAAAGAAACTTGTTTGTACGTATGTTATATACTTAAGCCTATTTATTTATAATTTGTCACTTACAAAAAGAAGCGTTCAACTTCTTGTAACTGAGAATTTATAAATTCATAGTTTGGAGATTTATAATTTCCTTATTCAAATGAAGAAGTGACCTAATTCATTTCAATAAGATGATCATAAATCGTCTTACCTAAGTATAAAAACATGATATGGTAATGTGTAGAAAATGATATGATCATGAATTGATTGTACTGACGCCCATATAATCGAGGATGATAATTTATGTTTCAAAGGTATGAGGAGAGTATTCAGAGTTTGAACATAATAGGATTAATGGAATTGACAAACGATGACAAGTTTTGATACCACCAGATAACAAGATGTAACGGAATCATCACTTTATTATTTCATGGATAGCTTTACATATGAAACTCTAAAAAGAGTTGATACTTATGCTACGTATCTCGTAGTAAAATTCTAGATAAAAGTAACAAATGACAAGGATTGTAGCTTGATGATTGGGGTTTTTAGATTGAAGAAGATTCTGATGAAACTTGAATATCCTCGAGAGTTGTTTCTAGGGTAGAAATCCTAAAGTGAACAAAAGCAAGCTTGTCTCTAAGTATGCTTTCTTGTAGACCTGTTGTTTGCTTTCGAGCATTGATTCGCATAATGTCCTTTCTTTCCACAGGCATTACAAGTTACGGATATGGTTTGAAGATTGTTTCTAGTGGTTGGTCTTTTGTTTCTGCAGTTCTTGGTCAGATGTCCTATCTTGTTGCAAGTTTGACACTTGACAGTGCAAGGACCTATGTGATGTAGGGTGCATCTTTCACACAAAGGACGATTCCCAGTATATCCATTGGTGGCAGTATAACTTCTGAAGGTTTCTTGTCTTCTATTCTGCTGTTGGTGGTAATCATTGTTACGGTTGTTGTTATAGTTATTTTGATAGTTGTTGTTGTTGACGATGTTTCCCTTATCCTCAAGCTTTCGTTTGTGATCATTGGTTTCTTGCATAGAATCACGCTTTATTATCTGATCCATTAATCTCTGGGCTATGTTGATGGCTTCCTCCAAAGTTTGAGGCTTCGAGGCAGTAACATTTCCTTCAATACTTCTGGGTAATCCATTGATGAAGACTTCCATAAGTTTCTCGGCATTTGGTACCATGTTTGGGCATAAGACGGCTAATTCTTGGAATCTCCTAATGTAAGTCTTAAGATCATTTCCTTTCACAACCAAGTTGTAAAATTCGTCTTCCATTTTCTTGACTTCAGTTCGAGGGCAATACTTATTGGTTAAGAGTCTTTTCAATTCGGTCCAAGTGATTTGATTGGCTTGATCTATTCCAATAGGTTGAGCGTATGAATTCCACCAAGACAGGGCATCATCGGTTAAAGTACCGGTAGCATATGTCACTTTGTTTTCTTCGGCACAGTGGCTACGAGAAAATACTGATTCAGTCCGCTCAAACCAGCGAATGAGGCTAACTGCTCCTTCCGTACCATTGAAGTAGAAAGGTTGACAGCTAACGAACTCTTTATAGTTTCCCGTTTTTGCTACAGGAGTTCCAGTAGGTCCGGTGTTCCTATTGGGATTACTAGCACTTGCCATTGATGCAGCTTGTGCTTTCAGAGCTGAGGAAATGCCATCATTAATTAGTTGCTGGATGGCAGCTAAAGTTATGGCTGGTGTTTCAGATGTTGACGTCCTTTTGGGAGGCATTCTATCCACAAGATAACACGTAGTAAGAATGACATCATAAGTTTTGGAAGGTAATACTTAAAAGAAAATGTGATGCTTAAAATGCTTAAAGAGAAATGCTTATTTTTGAATTTTAAGCAACTTGGGGTTGTATGGTATGGACTCATGGAAACGACGGAGTAATGATTGCAATGGTGGAAATGATCATGACAAGAGCGATACGTTGGAATCAGAAGATACGAAAGGGATTGCTTTTTAAATAACTTGCCTTCTACTATATATAGTCAAGTTTTGACAAGGTTTTTATTTATACCACACCATCCCGTGGCTAAGTTTCAAAGCTTAACTAGTTAAGAGTTATGTTTGGTAGATGACAATCCTAAAAGTTCTTCCTGATCCGTTTGGTGTATGAGCTTCTTGAATTTTCTCAAATGATTTGTTCAAGATCGAAATTTGTGTGAGCTCATAGTCAATTTATCCTTTTGCCTTAACCGCTTCTTTTGAAGTCTGATAATCTGAGTGCGGATTCTCTTAAGTATCGATCCTTTAGTTGTTACCATTATTACATTTTCATCCATTCTCTCAATGGGTTGATGAAGCGTGGAGTTCATCTAAGTAATTAAAATATCTTCGACTTGTTTTCATGATGTTTTGATTACATCTTATCTGAACATTTTCCTATTTCAAATACTTGAGGTAGTGGTAGGAGTATAAACTGAGAAGGATGGTGATACCAAATACAAGGTTTGATCCGAAGTTGTGAATAGATAAACGTAGCTTGAGGAGTAAGAATGGCGGATTGGAATTTACTTCTTAGGTGGTAAATAGTTCTTCAGGAACAAAAAGAAATCTTCGGGGGATCAAATGTAGTGATGTGGTAATACCAGAGATGGAGTCATAAATAGTGGTGAAAGTAATAGGATCTGGTGGTGAAATAGGTAATAAAATGTTGTACGTCCTTTTAAATAAGGATTATTTGTAGAAAGATGGAGATATACTGGTGGGATTCTATTATCTGTAGAGTTTTCTTGAAGAGTTAAAAGAATTGCTTCCAATGAAAACTGGGAAAAATAATCTGATGAGACGAAGTATAGTTAAGATTATTCATAGAGGAAAAAGCTCTCAATAGCGGAAGAAGTGGTTGGGAGAAAGACATCGTTTATAACAAACCTAGTTTGTAAATAACAAAAGTTTATTTATGTAATAGTATAATAGATACGTATATTTAACATACTTGTTCCGGAAATGTTAGTGGCCGGAGGACTTTGAGGTATGAATAAGAAATAGTTGGTTATAGTTCAGGTTCTTGACTTGTATTCTCTATAACCATGGCGCTGATGATACCAATCTTGTATACACCCCATTTTTAATATAGCAGCGGAAGCTAATCTGGGTTATTTTTATGGAAACAACAATCATAATCATAGAAAACGACCCAAAAGAGACGTTTGTTTAAAAAAAAATACGTTATCATTCATTTCAAATCAGAGTTTTGCAAAGGCAGGTCCCAAAACCTAGAAACATAAAATGTGAATGATAACAAGTTTTAGCCGTCTTCGAGTCCATGCCACTCCATTCAATAAGTTGCTCATTTACATGAGATAAACATGCATAAAAAGGGTCAACACAAAGGTTGAGTGAAATTCATAGGTTTATAATAAAATGGTTGAAATTATGTTGTTATACACCCATAAGTGGTAATAACTGCAATGAGTATAATTATTATAGAAAACAGTATTATTGCCCTAAGCTTATGAATCACATATTTAAACTCAATAGAACCGGGAACCTTTACCAGGAGATATATTGGGAGTCACTACCCTAAGGGATACTTCGATCTACTATCCAAAGAGATATTGGGAGATATTACCCAAAGAGATATTAGGAGATATTACCCAAAGAGATATTGGGAGATATTACCCAAAGAGATATTGGGAGATATTACCCAAAGAGATATTGGGAGATATTACCCAAAGAGATACTTTCATGTATTTAGGAAATAATATATCAGGGTAGCATATAGTTTAGAGAACACTTGCATTCATGGTTTACAGTAGATATCACAGGTTTATAAAGCATGTGAGATTATGAACTCATTAAGTCTTTGAAAAGTAATCACATTGTTATAAGATAAACGAGTATGCAAAAGAGTTTGTAACAAGCATGTATCCCCCTCGCGGGTTTATAAAACATGTAAATAAGTAAAGGCGAGGTTATGAATTTCACAATATCGGTTTTAAGTACTTGTATATATTAAAAACAATTGAGCATGTATCCCCCTCGCGGGTTTATAAAACATTCAAAAGATTGAAAGGCGAGGCTATGAACTCACCTGATATGTAGATGTAATAAATATTCCAAAATGAAAGCTGACGACCTTATCACAATCTTAACAGGGAAGGTTGATATAGCAAATGATAGTAAATAGCCACGTCACGCAACCTGAGTAAATATGTTGAGTCTTAGGAAGATTGTACTCTAGAACTTTAGTTTTAAGAGTTATGAGTTTGATTGAAGAGTTTGGAATTATTGTATCACCGTTCGGGCCATCATAATTCAGAAGTCATTCAGTAAACGTTTTGAGGGAGCTAGGGCACTTTTCTAAATCGTAAACCCAATAACTCAGTCGAAACGTAATACCAAGATGAAACCTAATATGAAGCTCCCTAGTATTGTGATATGATATAATCGGTTTTAAGCGTTTTGATTAATATCTGGAAATGTTAAGCACGAGAAGCGTTAATTAAAGTTATGTCTTGTAAGGTTTTAAACATGTTTTTATACTTTTTCCCCCCCCCCCCCCCCCCCCCCCCCCCCAAAATGTTACATTTTGACCCTTGAGTTTGAAAAGTGCCCAAAATAAAACCCTGGGGTTTGCACTTTTAAGGTTTGGTCCTTCTAGTTTAAAAGATATACAAAGTAAACCTTATACTTTAGAAAGTGACATAATAGACCCCTATAGTTATAACTTTGATAAAATGACATATCCAACCCTTCTAGTTATTAATTTTAGAAAGTTACGATATATACCCCTTGCATGGATAATATTTACAAAACAAGTCCAAATTTGCCAATGACAAGATTATTTTAACATTTCAATGACATTTATAAGTTATAATAAACTTAAATTTTGAAGATTTAACGCAACGAAAGTTTAGAATAACGATTCGTTAAGCTAGGAAGCAAAACGGGTCAAATTAGGGTTTCAAAACGTAAACGTGCGGGTTTTAAGATCAAATTTCTTCATTAATCAATAAAGTGGTTATTTTAACATTATTTAAGCATGCTAGGATAGATTATAACAATATTTAATCATTATAACATTTAGTTTTAAGAAAAACGCGAAATTAGGGTTTCGGGTGTACGGTTTTGGATCAAAATGGAAAATGAGCATGAATTGAGTTATGAAACTTTAACAAGAGTATATTTAGGATCATATGAACATTATAAGAGTATAGGAGCAGAAGTATAATCCTTAGAACCTGGGTTTGAGCTTCAAGGAGCAAAAATGGTGGAAACGGGTCGTTTCGGGTAGTATTTCCACTCGTACGCCTTGTATCTTGTTCCCGGGGCTTCAAATCTTCAAAGATTTGCTTGAATGATCTTCTTAGATGATCCTAGGATCATATGGAGCAGAGAATGTTTGCTCAATTGGGTTATAGAAAGAAGAAGTGGGGGATGAGTTCAAATGAAGAGTTTATGGTCCTATTTATAGTCAAATGACCCTTAAAGGCCAAGGTATGCTTATGATCTGATATGGGACATGTGTAAGGGATAGAGGGTGATGAGGAGAAGCTAGATGATGTGTTGTTTGAGCTAGAAAGTAGCCATGATGAGTTGGTTACCCCATATGATGCCACGGCTAGAAATGGAAGAAACAAGAGACCATGTGCAAGTTTTATAGTATAAATGATGAAGATATTGTTTGAGTGGCTTTTAAGAAGCTTTCATTAAGTAGGTGCATCATCAAGGTCCTTGAATGCAAGAAAACTTTCAAATTGGTCAAAATGCAAGGTTTTGATTTCGGGTTTCATTAGGTTTTCAATTAGGGTTTTCAGCTTGAATTTCGTGTATAACTGATTGGAATGATAGGTTATGATCCTTAACGATTATTATTAAGGATTATAATCAAAATTTGATAGGTGGTTTGGGTTAAAATGGGTAGAAAATGAGTAAACGGGTCAAAAGTTACAATTAGGGCATAATTAGGGTTTTCTAGTTTTATTTCTTGTACATTGTTGTTAATATGGAGAAATGATGATGGAAAGTGATTGAGAATGTTGTAATTTGTGTTATTACAACTTATTTAAGTATTGGTTTAGGTTTACAATGGATAAAAATGAAGAAACGAGTCATGGTTTAGAAACTAGCTCAGTTTTAGGGTTTAGGGTTTTGAATTAAGATTTTGAGTGCAAAAAGATATATGAAAGCTTATGAATAGAATATTTAAGATTTACACATTATAAAATGAGTATAGTAGCTTGTACACAAGTGATGGTGAAGAAATTAGAATGAAAGCGGAGGTAAAACGGCTATTTTGGAGATCATGCTTAATGACTTGTACATTGAGCTTTTAGAGACTTGTACTTTGACTTGAAGAGATTTTATATTTCAAATGAGATGTTATATTGCTTGTACATATGCTTTAGTAGCTTGTACATTCACTTTAGATGTTAATCCTTCATGGAATTAGGGTTTAGAGGCATCCGATAACGGTTTAAAGCCCGTTTTGATATAACGTTGTGAATGGTACATTATAGGAATAATGTACTTTGTAATAAGGATATGATGATATTGACTTGACATATTGTGATGTTTTCTTGACATATATGAAGACAGGATGGCCATAGATAGGTTGCGTGAGCTTGTCTACTTTAGTTATGCAAGTTACCTTGCTTAATGAGATATTGACAATGCAAGTAATGTAATAAAGCAAAAAATTTCCCCGTATAATTGTGATCATAGTAAAATGTTTGGATGAAAAATCTTGCGGTTGTCTATAGTCTCCACTCCACCCCTTACAGAAATCTCGTCCCGAGATTTAATTGAAAGTTATAGTGAATAGATGTAGGTACTGGGCATGAATTTGATTTTTATGTTAGGTTAATCAAGGTCACAAGTCCACGTGTGTGATGCATTTATAATTATGTTGTACACCATAATTATAATTACCTCCTTTCACACGTCTACTTATTTTCAAGACTACACCTCTTGATGACAGCCAATAGAATTTCTTCAGATCCTGATAGAACCTGGGTGGATGAAATACTTTGATTTACGAAACCTGTGGGTTATGGGCCTACCATGCTTCTGCTGTGCTACTGTGATCGTAAAGAATCGTTATTCATTAACCTTTAAAAGTCAACATTGAATAAGAATGCTATCACAAGTCTTTGTCAAAATTTTCATACCTAGTGGTATTGAAATCATTTGACATTGTATAGATTCTTGTGTGTTTCCTTGTTATTATGTTGCAGAATATAACATAAAATTTTAGAATACGGGATTCATGGAATGAGTAATGTCAAGGATATGATTATGAATTAGTAAGAGGTTGCTAATCAGTAAGATACATAATTTTAGAATGAATTGATATTGAAGGTAATTAATGGAAAATGAGAAGGTTATTGTTTGTACAAACGGATTGAAAGAAACTTGTTTGTATCGTATTGTATTTACTTAAGGCCTATTTAGTTATAATTGTCACTTACAAAAAGAAGCGTTCACACTCCTTGTAACTAAGAATTTATAAATTCATAGTTCGGAGATTTATAATTTCCTTATTCAAATGAAGAAGTGACCTAATTCATTTCAATAAGATAATCATAAATCGTCTTACCTAAGCATAAAAAACACAATATGGTAATGTGTAGAAAATGATATGATCATGAATGGTTAGATAATATTGAGATGTTGATTGTACTGACGCCCATATAATCGAGGATGATAATTTATGTTGCAAAGGTATGAGGAAAGTATTCAGAGTTGAACATAATAGAATTAATGGAATTGACAAATGATGTCGAGTTTTGATATCATCAGATAACAGGATGTAACGGAATCATCACTTTATTATTTCATGGATAACTTTACATACGAACTTTACATATGAAAAAGAGTATTTATGCTAAGTATCTTGTAGTAGGATAAAAGTAACAGACGACGAGGATTGATGATTGGGGTTTTTAGATTGAAGAAGATTCTGATGAGAGTTGAATATCCTCGAGAGTTGTTTTTAGGGTAGAAATCCTAAAGTGAACAAAAGCAAGCTTGGCTCTAAGTATGCTTTCCTGTAGACCTGTTGTTTGCTTTCGAGCACTGGTTCGCATAATGTCCTTTCTTTCCACAGGCATTACAAGTTACGGATACCGTTTGTAGATTAGTTCTAGTAGTTGATCTTTTGTTTCTGCAGTTCTTGGTCAGATGTCCTATCTTGTTGCAAGTCCGACACTTGACAGTACAAGGACCTATGTGATGTAAGGTGCATCTTTCACACAAAGGATGATTCCCAGTATACGCATTGGTGGCAGTGTATAAGTCCTGAAGGTTTCTTGCTTCCTGTTCTGCTGGTGGTGGTGATCATTGTTACGGTTGTTATTGTTATAGTTATTCTGATAGTTGTTGTTGATGATGTTTCCCTTATCCTCAAGCTTTCGTTTACGGTCATTAGCTTCTTGCACAGAATCATGCTTTATTATTTGATCCATTAATCTCTGGGCTATGTTGATGGCTTCCTCCAAAGTTTGAGGGCTTTCGAAGGCTAGAGAAAGTATAGTATCGTTTCTTCAATACTTCGTAGGGTAAATCCATTGATGAATACCTCCATTACGTTTCTCGGCGTTGGTACCATGTTAGGCATAATTCGGTTATTCTTGGAATCTATAATGTAAGTCTTAAGTTCATTTCCTTTCACAACCAAGATGTAAAATTCGTCTTACATTTTCTTGATTTTCCAGTTCTAAGAGGCAATACTTAATCACGTTAAGAGACTTTTCAATTTCCGGTCCAATCACAGTGGTTTTGATTGGCTTGATCCTATTCCAATAGTTGAGCTCTGGCGTATGAATCACAAGACAGGGCATCATCGGTTAATAGTACCAGTAGCATATGTCACTTTGATTTCTTCGGCCACAGTATAGCTACAAGAAATACTGATTCAGTTCTGCTCAATACTACGCGGAATGAGGCTAACTGCATCCTTCCATACTATTGAAGTAGAAAGTGTTGACAGCTAACAAACTCTTTATAGTTTCTCGTTTTTGCTATAGGAGTTCTAGTAGGTCCTCGGTTGTTCCTATTGGGATACTAGCACTTGCCATGAGCAGCTTTGTGCTTTTAGAGCTGAGGAAATGCCATCATTAATTAGTTGTTGGATGGCAGCTAAAGTTATGGCCGGTGTTTTAGATTTTGACGTCCTTTTGGGAGGCATTCTATCCACAAGATAACACGTAGTAAGAATGACATCATAAGTTTTGGAAGGTAATACTTAAAAGAAAATGTGATGCTTAAAATGCTTAAAGAGAAATACTTATTTTTATGAATTTTAAGCACACTTAGGGGTTTTTGGGTATGGATCATGAAAGACGGAGATAATGATGCAATTGGTGGAAATGATGATGGAAAGAGCGATACGTTGGAAATAATAAGATAGAAAACGGAGATTGCCTTTTTAAATAACTTGCCTTCTTCTGATAGATAGTCAGATTTGACAAGCATTTTTATTTATACCACACATCCCGTGGCTAAGATAAAGCTATAACTAGTCTAAGAGTTTGTTGGTAGATGACATCCTAAAGATCTTCCTGATCCGTTTGGTGACGAGCTTGGATTTTCTCAATGATTTGTTCAAGATCGGAAATTCTGTAGTGAGCAAAGGCAATCTTATCCTTTTGCCCTAACCGCTTCTTTTGAAGTCTGATAATCTGAGTGCGGATTCTCTTAAGTTCGGTCTTTAGTTCGTTACCATTAGTACGTTCTTCTTCCATTCTCTCAATGCGGTGAAGATGGAGTTCATCTAAGTAATTCAAAATATCTTCGACTTGTTTCTCATGATGTTTCAGATACATCTTATCTGAACATTTTCCTATTTTAAATACCTGAGGTGGGGTAGGAGTATAAACTGAGGAAGATGGTGATACCAAATTACAAGTTTGATTCCGAGATGAATTAGATAACGTAGTTGAGGAAGAAGATGGCGAATGGATTTACTTCTTAGGTGGTAATAGTTCTTCAGGAACAAAGAAATATCGGGGATCAAATAGTAGTGATGGTGGTAATACCAGAGATGGAGTCAAAATAGCTGGTGAAGTAATAGGATCTGGTGATGAAATAAAATGCTTGTACGTCCTTCAAATAAGGATTATTGTAGAAAGATGAGAATACTGGTGGGATCATATTATCTGTAGAGTTTTCCGAAGAGTTAAAAGAATTGCTTCCCAATGAAGCTGGGAAATAATCTGATGAGACCGAAGTATAGTTAAGAATATTCATAGAGGAAAAAGCATCCTCAATATCGGAAGTAGAGTGGTTGGGAGAAGACATCGTTCTATTAACAACCTAGTTTGTAAATAACATAAGTTATTTATGTAATAGTATAATAGATATGTATATTTACATACTTGTTCCGGAATGTAGTGGCACGGAGGACTTTGATGGCTGAAAAAGAAATGTGGTTATAGTTAAGGTTTTGACCTTGTTCTCTATAACCATGGCGCTGATACCAATCTGTAACACCCCCATTTTTACAATATAGCAGCGGAAGCTAATCTGGGGTATTACTTCATGGAAACAACAATCATAATCATAGAAAACGACCCAAAAGAGACGTTTGTTTAAAAAAAAATACGTTATCATTCATTTCAAATCAGAGTTTTGCAAAGGCAGGTCCCAAAACCTTTAGAACATAAATGGGAGAATGATAAACAAGTTTTGAGCCGTCTTCGAGTCATTCCACTCCATTTCAATATGTTGTCATTTACATGGATAAACATGCATAAAAAGGGTCAACACAAAGGTTGAGTGAAATTCATAGGTTTATAATAAAATGGTTGAAATTATGTTGTTATACACCCATAAGTGGTAATAACTGCAATGAGTATAATTATTATAGAAAACAGTATTATTGCCCTAAGCTTATGAATCACATATTTAAACTCAATAGAACCGGGATAAAACAAAAAGGGAACTTTACCAGGAGATATATTGGGAGTCACTACCCTAAGGGATACTTCGATCTACTATCCAAAGAGATATTGGGAGATATTACCTAAAGAGATATTAGGAGATATTACCCAAAGAGATATTGGGAGTATTACCCAAAAGAGATATTTGGGAAAAAAAAAGGGGGGGGGGGGATTTTTATTTACCCAAAGAGATATTAGGAGTTATTACCCTAAGAGATACTTTCATGTATTTAGGCAATAATATATCAGGGTAGCATATAGTTTAGAGAACACTTGCATTCATGGTTTACAGTAGGTATCACAAGTTTATAAAGCATGTGAGATTATGAACACATTCAATCTTTGAAAAGTAATCACGTTGTTATAAGATAAACGAGTATGCAAAAGAGTTTGTAAACAAACATGTATCCCCTTGGCGGGTTTATAAAACATGTAAATAAGTGAAGACGAGGTTATGAATTTCACAATATCGGTTTTTAAGTACTTGTATATATTAAAAATAATTGAGCATGTATCCCCCTCGCGGGTTTATAAAACATTCAAAAGATTGAAAGGCGAGGCTATGAACTCACCTGATATGTAGATGTAATAAATATTCCAAAATGAAAGCTGACGACCTTATCACAATCTTAACAGGGAAGGTTGATATAGCAAATGATAGTAAACAGCCACGTCACGCAACCTGAGTAAATATGTTGAGTCTTAGGAAGATTGTACTCTAGAACTTTAGTTTTAAGAGTTATGAGTTTGATTGAAGAGTTTGGAATTATTGTATCACCGTTCGGGCCATCATAATTCAGAAGTCATTCAGTAAACGTTTGAGGAGCTAGGGCACTTTAAATCGTAAACCCAACAACTCAGTCAGAACGTAATACCAAGATGAAACTCCTTAATATGAAGCTCCCTAGTATTGTGATATGATATAATCGGTTTTAAGCGTTTTAATCAATATCTGGAAATGTTAAGCACGAGAAGCGTTAATTAAAGTTATGTCTTGTAAGGTTTTAAACTTGTTTTTATACTTTTTAAAAATGTTACATTTTAGACCCTTAAGTTTGAAAAGTGGCAGAATTTACCCCTAGGGTTTGCACTTTTACGAATTTGGTCCTTCAAGTTTAAAAGATTTACAAAGTAAACCTTTTACTTTGTAAAGTAACATAATAGACCCTTATAGTTATGACTTTGATAAAATAATATATTCAGCCCTTCTAGTTATTAAGTTCAGAAAGTTACGATATATACCCCTTGCATGGATTATAATTACAAAACATGTCCAAATTACCATGCAAGCTTATTTTAAATATTCAATAGACATTTAAAAGTTATAATAAACTAAAATATGAAGATTTAATGCAACGAAAGTTTAGAATAACGATTCGTTAAGCTAGGAAGCAAAACAGGTCAAATTAGGGTTTCAAAACGTAAACGCGCGGGTTTTAAGTTCAAATTCCTTCATTAATCAATAAAGTGGTTATTTTAACATTATTTAAGCAAGCTAGGATAGATTATAACAATATTTAATCATTATAACATTTAGTTTTAAGAAAAATGCGAAATTAGGGTTTCAGGTGTATGGTTTTGGATCAAAATGGAAAATGAGCATGAATTGAGTTATTAAACTTTAGCAAGAGTATATTTAGGATCATATGAACATTATAAGTGTGTAGGATCAGAAGTAGAACATCTAGAACCTGGGTTTGAGCTTAAAGCTTGAAAACGGGTTGAAATCAAGACTTTTAGCTTCGTACACCTAGAATAATGACTCCGGGGCTTCAAGGCTTCAAAGCTTTGCTTGCTTGATCTTATTAGATGATCCTAGGATCAAATGGAGCAGAGAATAGTTGCTCACTTGGGTTATAGAAGAGGAAGTTGGGTGCAAATTGGAATGAAGACATAAGGTCCCTATTTATAGTAGTTTGAGACCAAGGAGGTTAAGTAACTCATAAAATCTGATGTGTGACACATAGGAGGCCTAGTGTAAGATGTGTTGAAGCTATATAATGAGTTGTGAAGGCTAGGAAGCTAGAATGATGGTGTGGACACCATATATGGCTGCCGCGGCTGTTGTGGTTAAAAAGAGACTCATGTGGCTTTGATTTTGGCCATGGAAAGGTCTAAGCAGGTGGGTAAGCTGATTAAGGGTTTCTAGAAGGATTTTATGTAAGTATCTTGCACATGGATGGGTCTTAAATGGGTCAAAGATGGCAAAGAAAGGGTGCGGGTCAGTTTTGAGCTCGACAAGGGTTTTCACAAGTTTTCTTGCTTGCATTTCGTGTATAATGATTAAGGATGGTTGATATATGTTCTCAAGGTCTGTAATAAGAAGTGTCATTAGGATTTAGAAATTGGTTTGAGTTAAAACGGGTCAAAATGAAGAAATGAGGTCGTGGGTTCCAAATGGTGCGGTTTAGGGTGTTCTTGACTTTCTTTGCTTATAATTCGTGTACATTGGACCAAGATTGATAAATTATTGATCCTAGGTATATATTATGGTTTATTAATGATAATTGAGTGATGGTTTAGGTTATAATGGGTTAAAATGGAAAGAAATAGTCGTGGGTTGGAATTAGGGCTCGTATAAGGCTTTTAGGGTTTTCTAGCTTTGTAATTCTTGTACATTGTCAAAGTAATGATGTATAATGATGGATAATGGTTTGTAAACTCATTTTACGAGTTTACAATGACTCTTGGTTGCTTACTTGAGAATGAAATGATTAGAAACGAGAAAACGGAATGATCATTTAGGGCTCATTTAGAGTTTCTCGGATTTATTTTACGTACAATTGAAATAAGATAATGAAGTAATGATGAAATAATGATGTAATAGGATTGACATGATTGTAAAATAAGTTATTACAACTTATTTGAGTGTTGGTTTGGGTTTATAATCAAGAAACGGGTCATGGTTTAGAAACTAGCTCGGTTTTAGGGTTTAGGGTTTTGAATTAGGGTTTTAAGAGTAAAAATGTATATGAAAGTTTATGAATAGAATAATTAGGGTTTACACATTGTATATTGAGTGTAGTAGCTTGTACACAAGTGATGGTGAAGAAATTAGAATGAAAACGGAGGTAAAACGGCTATTTTAGATGTCATGCTTAATGACTTGTACATTGAGCTTTTAGAGACTTGTACTTTGACTTGAAGAGATTTTATATTTCAAATGAGATGTTATATTGCTTGTACATATGCTTTAGTGGCTTGTGCATTCACTTTAGATATTAATCATTCATGGAATTAGGGTTTAGAGGCATACGATAACGGTTTAAAGCCCGTTTTGATATAACGTTGCGAATGGTACATTATAGGAATAATGTACTTTGTAATAAGGATATGATGATATTGACTTGATATGTTGTGATGTTTGCTTGACATATATGAAGTCAGGATGGCCATAGATAGGTTGCGTGAGCTTGTCTACTTTAGTTATGCAAGTTACCTTGCTTAATGAGATATTGACAATGCAAGTAATGTAATAAAGCGAAAAATTTCCCCGTACAATTGTGATTATAGTAAAATAGGTTGATGAAAATTCTTGGGTTGTTATAGAATTGCTCGAAGACTGTTCATGCATCTACTTCTTGAAAGTTGTGTCTTTTATTGAACTTTAGAAGTTAAACACGAAGAAATCGTGTCATTATGAAGAACACTTGATGTTTGAGTTTGCAAATTGTTATTGGTATTTGACATTTTGATGAAGTTGTGAATGATTATGGATCTTAAGTAGATAAAGTTGTGTTGTGATGACGTTTAAGTTCAAATTCGGTTTTGGTTGCGATTAAACAAGTCCGGTTAACAAATTCAGTAAAAAATTCGGTAACAAATTCGGCAAGTGTTGATCGATATCAGATAGAGCAAACTCAGAACTTTTGTCGAACAAATCTAAGATCAAACTCGGACAAAACTTCTCGGATAAAAACTTTTCTCGGACAAGTAGATCTCGGACAAAGCGATTTTCGGTGAATTCTTTTGTCGGACGAATCAATTCTCAGAGAGAACTTGAAGACAATTTCGATCAAAATCAATGAAAAATACAAACGAAAATTATCTAACAAATTTCCTATTACAAAATTCGATAATACCTCTCCTAACACAAAACTCGATGAAACCGAGAATTTGTGTAGCTAATACAATTTTGTATGCTAACTTCTGAGAATGAAATGAAATCCTAATACACACTTTTTGATAAAACCAAAAACGTGTGCACTATTCCATAAATTCGATCAACCTTACACAAATTCTATAAAAGTACTACAATTTTGAAATAGAAACAAATAATACAAAAAAAATTAGGCATTTGCTAAGAATCGATCTCGGGACCTCTTTGGCTAGTATCACGAGCTACACAAACAGATCAATTGAGCTAGACATGATTTTGTGTTATTTCTTCCCAAACTCGGTGTAAGACACATTCGGAATAGCCAACACTTACAAATTCTATATATTAAGACACATTCGGAATAGCCAACACTTACAAATTCTATATATTAAAAAAATAACACGTAAAGTGTCACTCAAGGGAATCGAACCTGTGACCTTTCGAATCAAATATTAACACAACCACACACACCAACTGAGCTAGGACTCTTTTTGTTTTATACTTTTCCAAATTCAGAATATGTAGTATTTTTTATGTACTAGCTTTTGTAAATGACAAATTCAGTTTGTACTTTTTTTCTGATATAGTTTTTTGTTTCAAACTCAATATATATTATTTTTTCTCGGTAATCTTATATCAAATTCAGAACAGGTTTTTCTAATAAAAAACTGACCGAAAATTTTAAAAACAACAAAAATGAAAATTTTAATACTCCTAAACTTTAAACAAGATAAAACCTTGAGTAGTTAGGAAGATCAAAACTCACTTTTGTAAGTTTTATAGAATTTTTGAACAAAGAAAAGAAGAAAAAAATTAAAATAAAAAACACGAACACAACTCAAAATCCTCATTGGCTCTTGATACCACATGTTATCCCAATACTTACCTCATAATCACTTATCAATAAGCAATACCAATAAAGCTTTTATCTAGAAAAGAGATAAAGAAAATGGAAGATTTATTAGAGAGAGAAAGTGAGGTAGGAGGTTACACACACATGAAATGTGAGAAAATAGCAACCAACACCCTTTCCATGTGTAGAGAGGGTCCTATTTATACCTCTAGCCAAAATGTAGGCATATGGGCTTGTTACTTGGGCCGGGCTTAGCATATCTTGGGCTTTGAGCCTGAAACACGGACAATATTAGATTACAATCCAAGCCCGTTGAACCCGACTAGCCTATTACTTAACAAGACTAATAAGACCGATAACATTCTTGTTCGGATTATATAAAATTAAGGCTAACACGACTATGCTGAAAATAAAGACTGGATAGCATCCAGAAGGTCAATATGTTGTATCCATGGGGTTTGGATACGCCGTATGGACAGTCTGGGAAGACAGACTTGATAAAAATTGAAAATACATTCCAGGTTATCTTCCGGCAAGCACTTTTGTTTATAGAAAAGCCTTTGAGTTAGACTTACCTTCAACTAAGGATGAAAAAAATTATAGAAGCCTAAGTATTTGCATTCAGCCTCATCATCAAACTTAGTTTCTATATCCTCAATTATGGGCTAATCCATATCCTCACCTTCATCAATGGTAGGTACAAAAACCTTAACTTGATTTCTCCTATGCTCTATAAGTTCATTCGAATCATTTAGTTGAATGAAATCCTTAAAGTTAGGGTCTTGTGATTTATTCTTCCTCAACTCGTCGCCCATTAGCCTAGCTTCTAAATCAAGTTCCGTACTCTTAATCAAACTTAATGCATAAACCCTATTAATTATGTTACTAGTAGGTTTATTACTTTTAAAGAAAATTTTATCATTCCTAACGCTTAAAGTTATCTTTGCTTTAAACACGTTTATAATAGCATGAGCAGTAGATAAGAAAGGTCTTCCTAGGATCAAGGGGGTCTTGAAATCCTCAGGGATATCTAAAATAATGATGTCTACTGGGAAAGTAAATTTATCGATACCTACTAGCACATTCTCAACAATTCCTTTGGGTCGTTTCATTGTTTTATCAGCCAATTCGACAATTAAATTAGTAGGAATCAAGTCTCCTAATCCTAGGGTAGTATAGGTTGAATAAGGCATAACACTTACGCTTGCTCCTAAATCAGCTAAAGCTTTATTGAAACACATATTTTTAATGAAACAAGGTAAAGTGAAACTTCCTGGGTCTTTCCCCTTTTGAGGAAACGCTTTGCCAAAAGGCTTTGCATTAGTGTAATGAGCTTCCAGATCTTTTTCTCCATCAGTTTCCTTCAATTCGTCCGAATAATCATCATTTAAGTGATTCAGAGAAGGTAACGTCATTTTCTTTGACTCGGAAAATAAGTTTATGTTTTGTAGGTTCGATATGGCATATTGGCTAGCATCAATACGAAGTATTGAAGGCATGTCAGTTTTAACAGAAGTGGAAGTCGTCTCATCATTAATTCTCGACTTAATTTTAGTCGAGCTTTGTAAATTCCCAGATAATTTTTTATGCAAAATAATGCTCATTTGCTTGACTTGGATCTCCAAAGCTTTGATCGAAGCTTTTTGATTCCTTAATGCAAAATCCATGGAGTCTTGTATTTCCTTGATCAAGTTGGAGTGTTCATCGTGCCTTTTTGCAATCTCGGCCATGAACATGCTTAAATAGTCTTCCAAAGTAAGCTCCGTCATTGTTTCTTGTAATCTCTTCTTCCAAACTGATTCTCGGGATCAGTAATGAGGTCGAGTCCCTAGAAAACTTGAATAATCAAGACCAGTTGTCTTGAGAAGCTTCCTTTCCAATTGTGATACTTATTCTGGGTCTTTGAAAGGTTGGATGAGTTCTTCAAACTCCTTGTAATGCACTACCTCAAACAGAGGACAAACAATCAGTAGTATATGCTTCGGAAGAAGGTATATGATAAAGCATAGAAATGGAATATGAAAATTAAGAGTCTGTTACTGTATCAAATAGTCTATACGCCGTATTCAATTATCCTGAATACACCGTATGGACTTTATGAACAGAATACGCTGTATTGGTTACGAAAATTTATACGTCGTATCCAAATGGATGGATACACCATATTGGTTTGAAATTTTTTTTACTGCGGACTTTGAATAATACAAAAAAAAACACAAACACACAATATGCAAGAATATACAATGTAGAAAATTAAACACACAAAACAAACACGCAAATATGCAAATTAATCTAAGCTACACTAAACTAAACTAAACCACTAATAAATAAGAATTAAATAACTTCACTCCCTAGCAACGGCGCCAAAAACTTGATGGTGTTGTCGTTGTGAGTAGGTATTTTATGTATCAAGTTTTACTATTTATTTTATGCTAACTATACCTAAAAACAACACTATAACGGGCAATGTACCCGGTCGGATAGAGTTTTGTGGTAAGTAGGGTGTAGATCACTAAGAGCGAGAGCGTTAATATCTAATCTATCAGTATTTAAGTTATCTAAGTTAAACCTAAAAGTAATGCAAAAAGGGAGGTTTCAGCCTGAGATACTGGCACGAGGTTTAGTTATCTAACCTAGGGTTTTGATGACAATTAACACACACAAGGCGATAGACAAAAGATAAAGATGCGGTGAAGCCTAATGTAAGGAAAACGTATTAACCATATTTATTCCAATTAAAACGCAGGTTCGTTTATTTAGTGCAATGATTTTCTATCTCGAGGTGGCATATCATTCTTAATATTAAGGCGGTACTTCATCCTTAAACCTAGACACGCTAATTATGTCACAATTAGACGTATCCGCATAAAGCGTCCTTTTTATTGATTATAATTCATCTTAAAAGGAAATAATGGTGATCTTATTGGATTCTAGCTCATCAAGACTTTACTGACTTACTGCTTATCGTATTTTATATAAGTGGTAGTTCACTATCTAAACCAAGCCAAGGGAATTAGAATGTTATTTGTTAAAATGATTATAGGTCACCTGCTAGTCTAACTTGTTCACTAAACCAAAGGCACTATCCGATATCTAGGTAAGCTACAAGTGATATCCTTAGACACAGATTTACCAGGACTTTATTTGTGATCTTAATTCCACCTATATAAATTACTATGCAAGAACTATCTAATATCTAGTTAAGCTACAAGCGATATCCTTAGATACGGATTGAACGCATATTAAAGCACATAAACGAGTATCATGTGATAAACATAATCAATAACCAATGATAAATTAAGCAATCGAGATAAACAAACTAAACATTGAAATCTTCATAAATATGGCTAATACCTAAAGGTATTAACGAATAATCATTGTATTGAATACAAACATAATAATCGAATCAAACAAGCTAAACTAACCGAGTTAAACGGATGATACTAAAGATCAAACGATTATCAAGAGTATATAAATTACAAGGGTTTCCCTAGGGATTGAAACACGTTGCTGCACCTTCTTGACTTCTTTTATCTTCTGAAAATCGACCTTGGTGGTTAAAAGCACACTTTCCTCCTAAAATTGAGTTTTAGGTCTTCTATTTATAGAGTTTGGAAACAGGTTGATACGCCGTATCGAGCGATGTGGGATACGACGTATTAGAGATTTCTTGGTGTAAGGACCACGTTTGATATCTTCCAGAATATTCACGTTCTATAACATGAATACGGTGTATAGGATTCCTCTGGATACGGCGTATTGATCAATGTTCCTTCATATTTCTTTGTTTAAGCTTCAGAATACGTGCCTTTTAGTTAATCTTCACCAAGTTCTCCATAATTACTGCAATTCTCAAATACAAACGATTAAGTAACAATTCTTTGCAATAATTATACAAAATGGGTTAATTACATGGGATAAATGATGTTATAAAATAGACTTTATTTGATGTCATCAGCTCAACTAGGGGTATCTAGCACTAAAGATGAGTGCTAACATAAGGGTTTTATTTGGGTGGTTAGCTAATCAGTGTAATTAGCTAAAAGAATAATTAATGATAAATGGATGGGATAATTTGGTTTAAATCCTAAGATGCCTCTTTATTACATATAATACCTATATCACGCGAACATGATCTCACTGCGGTCTCGTAATGATTTGACGCACAAGTTCTAGAATCAATAAATCAACGGCACACTCATACAATTTTAAACCGATACCAATGCTCTAGAAAAGGTGACAAACTACAAATACATAGTCATAACGACGGATGAGACACTTTCAATTACATTCAAACCTTAACTCGAGAAAGCTAAAGGCAAAAATTATCTTAGGTATCAAAGATGAATACCTGAATATCTTAAGATCTAAACCTTACATTTTTTTGGTGATTGGTATAAATGCGCAAGTAATGTCATCGATCCCGAGTCGGATATCCCTCTATTAATCAGGACACATCTCTGGTTTCAAATTTTTTATTTTATTTTATTATTTTTTACTATGTTTTATTCTATATATTAACCTAAGTGGCAAAAGAATTTTAAAAACAAGATTAGATTTTTAGATTACTGAGAGAGAACAAAAGTTTATACTTTTAATAATGAGTCTGATTTTCCAATTTATTTCCCCCCCCCACACATAAGTTGAGCAGTATGCGTAATTAGAAAACAACTTAAAAGCAGGATAATGGAAGAAATAAATATAAGAGAAACGAGACTTCCCGAGGCTCATAAATGCTCGGTTGAATTATAAAGGATACGACGCAAAACCAAATGCAAGGCATGTGAATTCAACCACATATAATAAAATACACCAAATATGTCTTTCCTCACGTGTAAGACTACCACCAATCCAAGCTCCACCTATTTATTTAATGTGCAAACAAAACTACAAAAACCGTAAAATACAAAAGCGCATTTTCATAGGCACCACAGTTGCATTTTGCGTATGCAACAAGCCTTTAAACTTGTAACAACCTGAGTTTCAGGTCAACGTTTATCCCGAGCTATAATGATTATTTTATTACGTAAATGATTTTAGTTGTTTATGCTATATGAGGTTTGGTGAAAAATTTCTGTTTATTGGGAAATTTCAAGCCGTGATTGAGTTTCTATTTGTTTTTAGCGTCCGAGAAAGTTAGAAAAATTTATGTTGTCGCTCTGAGAGTGTGATTATGTTATTTTTGTATTTTATGGGTTTTCCCCGAGTTTTTGTAAAAGCCGTGTTTAAAGGTCGTGTTTTACGTGATTTAACATTTTATTAAATGTTTTAAAGTAAATTAGTGGGACGGAATAAAAATATTTACGAAAGTGGTGTGACTCGAGTTTTTGGCCGACTAAAATAACAAAAGAAAACGCTTTGTACTAATTTTGAAGGACTAATAAGGATGGAGGGACGAAAAGTGTTAAGTGTCTAAAGTTATTTTCTATAAATACAACACTACACACACTTATAATTTCTATCACAAAATTGTTTTCTTCCTCCTCCCTTGTTCACCCTCCACAGCCGGCCAAACAAACACACACCCAAATCTGGTTAATTTACGACATGTAATATAATCCGTTTATAAAATATTATTCCTTGTATCGAGACGTACATATCCCACTAATAAAATTCCACATGCAATGAGTATTTTGAAGGTTTGAAATTTGATCAAGTTCATATGATTTTGATCTCAAGAGGGTGTTTAGTGTTGCTAGATTAGTGTTATTAGCAAGTGGTTTGATTGAAAAAGTTTTGGTTGTTTGGTTTGGTGTTTCGTCCAAATTCGAACCATAAGGGGGAACCAAATCAAGTTTTTGTTATAGCATTGTGAGTATACAAGTTACATTTTTATGAGGTTAATTTGATGTTATTGCGTGTTATATGTTATAGGATTTAAGTGCAAAAATTATTGAAAGCGTATTTGGTCATTGATTGAAGTTGGATGGTTCTAGTATATGTAAATAGGCTAGTTAAACATGTTTTGATAGTTGGTTTAAGTCAAAAATGTCATTTTAATGGGTTTTGAGTTGACTAAGTTTGACCAGAAAGTTTGACCGACCCGTAGCGAGTTGAGAAATTTTTGAAAGTTATTTTTGATAATGAAAAGTGATAGAGTTCGCCTTTAGCTACGTTTCGCTAGGTTGATCGCCACGTAACTCTTAATAACGAACGTTTTACGGCCAAGTCAAGTTTGGTAATTTTTGGTGTAAAAGTCAACTACAAAGTTTGACTTTTGAAAGTCAAACTTGCGTATACTTTTGAATATGGTTTATAATGAGCAAAGGGCTCGTAATATTAGTTAAATAATGATGAAATACGAAGCTCGGATTATATTATCCTTACTTCCGGCAACTTTCTAAAAATAAAAACTTTATAGTAAATGATGTGATATTGTTAGTGCGTCAAAGTAAAATGTTTTGCGTCGCACTTGAAGATTGTAGCATATGATTGTATATACGTAATAGTTATATAAATATAGATTCAAGTATGCATTATATGAATTATTTTACTTTTAGTCACGTACCGCTATATATGTATTATATAGGTCGCGGTTGAGACGTGAAGTTATTTGCGCTTGTTGATTTGATTGAATTGGATCTTTTGCTTAAGGTGAGTTCATAGCCTCGCATTTAAATCTTTTGATTGTTTTATAAACCCGCGAGGGGGATACATGTTTGTTTTATAAATCGAACACATATGATTTTATGGTATGCTGGACCCGATTATGAGAATGTTTCCGCATAAGTAGCTATTGTCGAAGTCCCTTATTTCATGAACCGTTAATTGCCTTGCGAGGTGAACGCTAATGCATTAAATAGATCTATTGGGTTTGACAACCCCGTCCGGGGTATGAATCCTTGTGAACACCCTGTCAAACGGACGTTTTGTATTTAGAAGTAGTAGGTATATGACAATAATACCTTGTTCTGGGGCAAATTGGCATATGAAATGATATATGTATTGTTAACGTTCGGTGTCATGAGCTTATTGCGTGAAAGAAAAGAGATGTTATACATTGTATTCGTTGCAATGTTTTCCCGAGAACTAATTATGTGTTCAAAGATTATTACTTATTGATTATTTTAAACTCTATGAATTTCACTCAACAATTTTGTTGACGTTTTAAACATGTTTTATCCCAGGTAACCAAGGATGAAGGCAACGATGGCGTGGAGGTGTCGTGCGTGTGATGATTTGGTGAAAGACTACTTATGTGTTCCTTGTCTTTCAAAAACAATGTCTTAATGTGTTTTAAAACAATGTCTTTAATTTGAAACAATTGTCTTTCAAATGTTGTAATGGTTGTGGTTACGATTCCTGTGGGGACCTAAACGCATTTTCTCTGATTAAATAATGGAACACATGTTTGTAAAACGTCTCATTTGGGTCGTTTTCTATTATCTTGGTGTATTGTGCTATTTAGTAACACCCAATTGCAATTTCCGCTGCGCAATCCAAAAATGGAGGTGTTACAGAGTGGTATCAAGAGCCTAAGGTTATAGAGAACTAGGTCGAGTCTTTTTGAAAACCTAAACTATAACGCTTCTACACGCACGCCAAGACTCCTCGTTACCATTGGTTACACATAGAAAGGTAAGGAATATTTATGCATGTGTTGTATGCATAAATTGTTATGTATTGTATGTTTATGCATTTGTTGTATGCATAAATTGTTATGTATTGGTATATTTATACATGTGTTGTATGCATAGATTGTTATGTGATCATATAATAATTGTTATTATATATGTTTGGAGTATATTTGAGGTATATACTGAACGAGAATGTCATAAATTGTGAATTTTTATTTGTTGCGCACTTATGCGAACGTTTATTTTGGATAATAGTATTCTTATTGGAACACTATTGAATAAGTATGATATGATATTTCTAGATTATCATGGTGAACGTAATTCCTCCTTATCATGTAGATGATTTACCCGTGGTTGAGCCAAATCAACCCGATGCTATTCTTATTATTCCCGAGTCTGTCTTAGTGGATGAAGACGAGGACCCGAAAGAGGAAGAATTTGAGGAAGAAGAAGAACCTCAAGAAAAAGAAGAAGATATGGAAGTAGACATCGAGGAAGATGAGAATAAGATGTAGTTGACTTATCCTTATGAAAAGGTGGATCCTTTTAACCCACCGTCGCCTGCTTCTGAGTCAGAGCCTGAAGATGTGATTGAGGTTGAGGACACGGTTGAGCCCGAGGATGAGACTGTTCTGCTAGTGTCCATAAGGTAGGTGAGTCATCTACTACCCCTTTCCTTTGAGAGGACAGTGATGGTCTATTGCCTGGTCTCATGAGAAGGGACATTAACTCTCTTTTTGGTCAGATTGCTTCACTTTCGAGATGATTGTGTGGTCGCGAGACGGCGCATGCATTGGTCAAAAAGAAAGGGAAAGCAAAGGATGAGTATTATGGTAAGCTGATTTTGGATTTGGGTAATGAAGTTCTCTCTAGTGTGGAAGAAGGAACGGCCGCAATGGAAAATTTTGGTTAAAAAGCTTGGTGACGCTAAAGAAAGAGCTGAGTGTAAGAAGTTAAAGAAGGAACTGGAAGAAGCAAGGTTTACCAACAAACTTCTTCTTATGCAGAACGAACGAGTCGAGAGAGATCTCTATTGGACTAGAGTTCAAGCTCATGAGTTCTATCGAGAGATGATTCGTAGGGGATTTTTGTTTGAAGAAAGACCAAATGAGGCTATCGATGTTCCGGTTGAAGATGAGAAGAGTCTATCATCTGAGCCTCGAGGATCCCCTCGTGATTCTTAGTAGTTTAGTTTCATTAGTAGTATATTTATTATGTAATCACTAAACTAAATCCTCAGTTAGTAGAATTGATGCTATTGGTTGTAACGATTTGTATCATTTTGTCACACATTGCAACTATGTATTAACTCTTTTGTGATGAATAATGAATGACTATCTTTTGATTACTACTTGATGTTGTGTGACTGTGGCTGTAATTGATTTATCTTTGTATCATGTTATGAGTATATCATGTTATGAATGCTTATCAAATTGTTTTTCTGTGTGACGTGACAAAATCATGCCTCCAAAGTCTGCAGCTTTGAATCAAGCTGCTGTTCGGCAAATGATCAAAGAAAATGTCGATGCCGCTATCGCTGCTGAGCTGGCAAGACATGCGAATGCTAGATATGATGCTAGAGGATCTTGACCAGTTAGGATTCAAGATACCGAACTTGTTGTTCGTGAGTGCACTTTTGCTAGATTTATAAAGTGCAATCCTACTATTTTTTGCGGTACTAAAGGTGCTGTCGAATTACGAAGATGGCTTGAGAAAACTTAGAGTGTTTTTGGAATTAGTGAATGTGTAGAAGGCAAGAAGGTGAAGCTTGCTACTGCTACACAAGGACCTGCGTTGACTTGGTGGAACTCTAAGGTTGCGACCATGGGTTTAGAGACTGTGAACCAAATGCCTTGAACTGAAATGAAACATTTGATGACTGAAAAGTTTTGCCCAGTGAAAGAAATTCAAAGAATGGAGCATGAATTATGGAACCTGAGGGTTAAGGAGTATAACATTGTTGCTTATACTCAGAGATTTAATGAGTTAGCTTTGATGTGTCCAAGAATGGTTAAACCAGAAAGTGTGAAAGTGGATGCTTACATCCGAGGATTGTCTGAGAACATTAAGGGTGAGGTCACTTCTTCTAGACCTACTAATTTGAATGAAGCTGTGCGTATGGCCCATAAGTTTATGGAACAGAAATCGCAAGCTAGGAATGAAAGGATTATGGAAGGCAATAAGCGAAAGTGGGAATAGTAGTGGTAAGAGCAACCACAAGGATAACTTACACTTATCTTGGCAAAATAATCAATGTATGATCAAGTGCCACAAGTATGGAAAGGTTGGGCATAAAGCGAGGTATTACAAGGAGAAGAATGTTGCTATGGGAGCAAACGCTCAGCTCGTTTAGACTTGTTATGATTGTGGTGAGCAAGGTCATACGAGGAACCGATGCCCAAAGAAGGTCAAGCAAGAGGAAGTTGGAGAAGTTTGTGGCAGAGCATATGCTATTAAGGATGTTGAGCCGTAAGGTCCGAATGTGGTTACGGGTACGTTTCTACTCAATAACCACTATGCTTCTGTTTTATTTAATTCGGGTTCCGATAGGAGTTTTGTGGATACTAGATTTAGTTCCATGCTTGATATCGATCCGGTTAAAATAAATACCAGTTACGAGGTAGAGTTAGCCGATGGAAGGGTAGTTAGTACGAACACTGCTTTGAAAGGTTGCACTTTAAATCTAGTGAACTATCTTTTTGAAATCGATCTCATGCTGATTGAGCTTGGTATGTTCGGCGTTATAATCGGTATGGATTGTCTTGTCAAGCACGATGCCGTTATCGTTTGTGGTGAGAAGGTTGTTCGTATACCTTATGGAAACAAGATGTTGACAATCGAAAGTGACAAAGGTATGTCTCGACTAAAGGTCATATCTTACATTAAGTCCCGTAAGTATATCAAATGAGGTTGTCATTTGTTTTTGGCAGATGTGACTAAGAAGAAACTGAAGGAGAAGCAATTAGAAGATGTGCCTGTAATTCGTGACTTTCCTGAGATGTTTCCTGATGATTTGCCGAGATTACCACCATCGAGGCAAGTAGAATTTCGAATTGATCTGGTACCGGGGGCTGCACTTGTTGCACGTGCACCGTATCATTTGGCACCGTCTGAGATGAGAGAGTTGTCGGTACAAATGCAAGAGCTATTAGAGAAAGGATTTATTTGTCAGAGTTCGTCATCGTTGGGAGCACCAGTGTTGTTCTTAAAAAAGAAAGATGGATTTTTTCGAATGTGTATTAATTACCACGAGTTGAACAAGTTGACTGTCAAGAATCGTTATCCTCTCCCAAGAATCGACGATTTATTCAATCAACTTCAAGGTTCGAGCATGTATTCCAAGATCGATCTGTGATCAGGATATCATCAGCTTCGCATTAAAGAAGAGGACATTCCAATTACTGCATTTAGAACTCGGTATGATCACTTTGAGTTCCAAGTGATGCCGTTTGGACTGACAAATGTGCCTGCTGAGTTTATGGACTTGATGAACCGAGTATGCAAGCCATATCTTGAGAAGTTCGCCAATGTGTTCATCAACGATATTTTGGTTTATTCTAAGGACGAAGAAGAGCATGGAAAGCATTTGAAGACTATTTTGGAGTTGCTTAATAAGGAGAGATTGTATGCCAAGTTTTCTAAGTGTGACTTTTGGCTAGATTTGATACAATTCCTTGGTCATGTGATTGATCGTAATGATGGTCATGTTGATCCTGCAAAGATCGAAGCCATTAGGAATTGGGCTGCACCAACGACACCAACAGAGGTGAGGCAATTTATTGGATTGGCTGGTTACTATCAAAGGTTTATTGAAGGTTTTTCTTTGATTTCTAAGCCTCTGACTAAGTTGACTTAAAAAGATAAGAAATATGAGTGGGGAAAAGAAGAAGAGGAAGCTTTTCAGACACTAAAGAAAAAGTTGTGTAGTGCACCGATCTTAGGGTTGCCCGAAGGAACGAAAGATTTCATGGTTTATTGTGATGCGTCACTTAAGGGTTATGGATCCATGTTGATGCAAAAGGAAAAGGTAATAGCGTATGCATCTCGATAATTGAAAGTCCATGAAGAGAACTACACTACTCATGATTTGGAGTTCGAGCCGTTGTTTTTGCTCTTAGGTTATGGAGACATTATTTGTATGGAATGAAGTGTGTGGTTTTCACCGATCACAAGAGCCTACAATATATTTTGAATCAAAAAGAGCTTAACTTGAGACAACAGAGATGGATTGAGTTGTTAAGCGATTATGATTGTGAGATTCGGTATCATCCTGGAAAAGCAAATGTTGTGGTTGACGCCTTAAGTCGGAAGGAAAGGAATAGGCCATTGTGTGTTCGAACTTTAATGATGACTGTTCACAACGATCTACCAAAGTAAATCATTGAAGCTCAAAAGGAAGCAATGAAGAAAAAGAACATGAAGGCAAAAAATTTAGGGAGATTAAATAAGCAAATATTCGAGTTTCGCCCCGATGGAACGCGTTGTTTTGGAAATCATGTTTGGTTGTCATGATTTGGTGGATTGAGGGATTTGATTATACATGAATCACATAAGTCCAAATATTTTATCCATCTGGGATCGGACAAGATGTATCAAGATTTGAAGTTGTTTTATTGGTGGTCGAATATGAAAGCTGATATTGCCACGTATGTTAGCAAGTGTCTGACTTGTGCGAAGGTTAAAGCTAAGCATCAAAAACTATCTAGGTTGCTACAACAACCTAAGAAACCTGTTTGGAAATATGAAAGGATCACTATGGATTTTGTTAGTGGACTGCCTAGAACGCCGAGTGGGTACGATACGATTTGGTTCATTGTCGATCGATTGACCAAATTAGCTCATTTCCTACCGATAAAGAAGACTGATACTATGGAGAAACTCACGCAACTTTACTTGAAGGAAATTGTGTGTAGACATGGTGTTCCTATTTCGATCATTTCGGATAGAGACAGTCATTTTACGTCTAGATTTTGGAAATCGCTTCAGAAAGCATTAGCGCTAAATTTGGATATGAGTACCACTTACCACCCTCAAATGGATGGTCAAAGCGAAAGGACTATACACACGCTTGAAGATATGTTGCGCGCCTGTGTGATCGATGTTGATCCCATGCCTTGATCGATTCTTTACGTTGTAAAGTGTTTGTTACCTTGGATGAATCCAAAATAACGATAGTTGAGACTTTGTTTGTATATCAAATTGTATGCGGAATCTACACTTTGACACTCTAGAAGTATTTAGCAATGAAACAGTACCAACAATGAATATATCACAAACTGCTTCAATATTATTGATAATACGAGTACTCTTGATTAGTACTAGGGTTACAAACCTTGAAGCTATTACAATCTTTCTCTAAGATGTATTCTCTATCTCTTAAGCATATGTGTCTATGTATGCGTATATAAAACCTTAACCTAGGATCTCCTTTTATACACCACAAGGAGTGCTTTACAAGATAACTATCAATCATAATCACATACAAATCTTCCTAAAATATAAAAGATATACATTCCATAATTATCTCAATGCATCCTTATCTCCAAGTCAGCAGCTTTGACCATCAGCAGTATTAATCATTTTTCTAGCAGTATTAACTAACTCTGGCAGTACTAAGTATGTACTGGCAGTACTAACTCCATTAGTACTGTTAGTTATACCTTAGCAGTATTAACTCTTGTGAAGATTTATTCCCAACAATCCTCCCCTAAACTTGTGATTTATCTTCAAATCCCAAGTTTCTTCTAGATTAAATCTTCTTGTCTTCTGATGATGATTCTTTCAAACATTCTTCTACTTTTGCACTTGAGATCTTATAAACCTTAGAAGTTCAAAAGAGCCTGTGAACTCTCCCACAAATTGGAAAAAAACCCACCTCCAATATTCTATTAACATCTTTGTTATCGTCATCTCTTGACATTAGAAGGGTATTTCTTCTCGATGTCAGCATATGTATGGCTATACCGATATTTTGCATCAGTAAAATGTGAATACCACAAAAATCATATAAACTCCAGCTTATCACATTATATTCATGTTGATTCTTCCATATTTCATCTTCTTCATCAGGCTCAAATAAAGTGTGCAGATCTCCCCAAAGCATCAAATCATATCCTTCAGGTCTTGAAGCACTATACCTTTCTTTGACTAATCTGTACAACTCCTCTACATCTTGTCTATCAAAGTCTTCAAGCATCTCACTCAAAACCTTATAGTTCTTAGAACTGCCATCTCCTCTGAAGACTTGATAATACATGAAATTTTCTGTCAAAGTGTAAGTCTTCCAATCTATAATTGGATACTTTATAGAGAGAGATTCAACATCTTCTGCAACATCTTCTCTTGGAATTATATCTAAAAACCATTTGAGTTCTTTCTTCTCAGCATCTTCTTCCAACTTTTGTCTCTTATCAGTCCTTCTTTTTCTTGGAAGTGATTTCTTTCTTTTTGCTACAGATTCTTTAACAACTTCTTTCATTTCTTTTTGTGTATCAGCATCTTTTTCTTCAATCTTTTTAGAAGACTTTATCTTTTCACTTCCATGATCCATAGGCTCAATGTGTTGATTAAAATCCCAAACCTTTTCAAATATTGGCCTAATCTCATTATAAGTCATTCCCTTGAAGTCACTAATCTTGTAGTTTCCCTGATTCTTCAAGTATTTGATCATATTTCTCCATGCCTGGGCAATTGTCTTTGGCTTCATCTTCAGAGCATGATACCTTATGACTGAAGGATCATTCCAATCTATCTTCTTAGTAGACTTGGCTTCAGACATAGCTCTTTGACCTTTCTCTTTATCCCACTGTCTAGCAATTTCTTCATCCCTTGCAATATGTGCCCTTTGCTCTTCATTCATTTGTTCTTCTAGTCTGATGGCTTCAGTAAAACTTAACCTTTCTTGTTCAAGCTCCTTCTTAGACTTTTTCTTGGGCTCAGACTCTGTCATTATTGCTTTTCCCTTGTCTTTTCTTGTCCTTTTCTCTTCACTCCTTTTGCTATAAGTGATAGTTCTTCCAGCAGTACTGATATTCTCCTCAGCAGTACTAACTACTGAAACTTCACTAGCAGTACCTTTTGTTGCACCAGCAGTACTAACTTTAACACTCTCTTTCTCACTGCTTCCTTGATCTTGAATAACTTCAGTGGGAGTCACTTCTTGAATAAAAGGTTCAGTTTCAGTACTTGCTTTCTCTTGAACCTCTGCATCAGATAATTTCCTCCCCTGTTTGGAAGAATCATATGTAACATCTTTATCATCTTCAGAAAGGACAACCTTAGCTCTTCTCCTTACTTTCCTAATCTTGACTCTAGCTTCTAATTTCTTGACCCTGAGAATGAGCTTAGTGAAAGCAGAACTGTAAGTCTTCTTTGTCTTTCTCAAGTCATCCTCCAAGACTACAACCCTGTCAGAAAGTTTGGTAACCAAATTCGTCAATTCATTAAGTTTCAAGCTACCCTCATCACTTCCATGTGAGTGAACAGCATGGAGAGGTAAGTCATGGGGTGTAGGAAAATGTTGCTCTACTCCAGGTGATGGTTGTGTTGGTGCAGCAGTGGTATGATCAGGTGAGTGTTCATATGAAGCTTCAGGTGAATGGGAAGGTTCAGGTGAGGGTGAAGGTTCATGTGAGTGGGAAGGTGAGGATGTGATTCTTGAAGGTGAAGTGGAAGGTTCAGTAACATCTAGCATAGTAGGAAATAAAGCAACTTCCTGGCCTGAATATCCCTTTGTAGGCCTCTTCATGTTGTTAAAAACTTTGTTGCTAAGAGAGGGTACAGGATATGTTCTTGAGTGTTGTTGAAGTTGGTTCCTCTGCATATCTAGGCATATTTGAATGAACCTAGGGTACATTAAAAACTTATGGGGGCTAGAAATATTTGACACCATATGCTCAAAAATCATCCTAGAAAAATTATATTTCCTATTGGTAGCTAAACAGATAACAGCAGTGGCAATGTTACTACTAAACTGCTCCCAAGCAGTCTTCTTTGGGCTAAGGCAATGAAGAATATTGTGAATAAGAAACCTCCATTGAGGTGAAAAAGCACCCTTTTGAAAAGTTAACTTATCTGATTCAGTGTGATATCCCATAAGTGCCAATTGCTCAAAAATCTCTGAGTTGGGAATAGAAGTAATACCATCTTGATCATCCAACTTGAGATGTCGTCTTAAAGATGCTTCAGTGATAGTCATGGAGTGACCATCAATGGTAGCAATAATCTTGACTTCTCCATTATCATCAGTAGAAGCTTCAGCAGACCTCCAAAATTGTTTGATAAACGAGACAGAAACAGCTGGCTTCTTTGTGAGTGCATAACAAATGTGACTTCGAGCTAGGAAATCGATGACTTGATGAAACCCTGCACTTCCTGTAGATTTCTCTAAAAACGCTACCATGTTGTGCTTGTCACAAAATTCTAAGTTTGCCATGAATAAAAGTGTGAGTAATCGAGTGGGATATGATCGTGGATGAATATATGAAGGCTGGAGAAAGTTAATTGCGATTTAAATAGAGAAACGTAGAGATATGGTTTGACCGTCTTAAAGAAATTGAGGTTATCGTGATTAAATCAAACGTATATATAGATAGATCACGAAAGTCCAATTGGTCAAACCCCTATATCATAGGAATTTGGCAGAAATATCTCAACGGCTCTATTAATTAATGAAAAATCTGTTAGGCCCAAACAGTACTAACGGTCATCCAGCAGTACTAAATTTGGTCTAGCAGTACTAAAATAAGCCTAGCAGTATTAACTTCTCCACCCAAAAGCAGTACAAACTCCAAAACTTTTGTAGCATTCAAAAGTAGCATCACACAATCTCTCTTTCTGTTTTTAAGCTCACATTTAATCTCTCAATTCTTTTAACTCACTTTGCACTCTGTCTGTTTTTCATACATCTTTCTTTTTGTTTTTAAGCTCACCAATTCTCTCTATTCTTTTTGGCTTACAATTCACACAAAGTGTAGTTTTTGGTAAACTACCAACCATTAACGGATTTGATTAGTCTTTACCAATAGCCGTTTGCTTTGGACTAGCCAATGCTTCATTGTAAAAACATGGTGCATTGATGACCATATAGTTTTGAGTAAACTATCAACTATCAACGGATTTGAGAAGTCTTTACCAGTAGCCGTTTGCTCTGGACTAGTCAATTCTTGATGTCTATAAGACATGGTGAACTGATGACCATTTGTTGTGTGGTGTTAAAACCAACACTTGAAGAACAAACAACATTCCTCCCCTCAAATAATGAACCATTGAGTAACCAATTTCACACTTCATTGCTTATCCTGAAAGAGTTAGCTCAAAACCAAGAAAAACATAATCTAACCATTTTTCTTGTTTAGCAGTATTAAATGGTACTAACAGGATTAACAATGAGACATAGAAATAACTAGCAGTACTAACTATAAGTAACAGTTTTGACAAACAGTTTTAAATATAACTAGCAGTACTAATTATAACTAGCAGTATTAATTTACAAAGACTTAACAGTACTAACATTTAACAAACTTTACAAAAACAAACAAGAGATATGGGCATTAGGGATTGAGCATTCCAATACTTGAGACCAAGTACTAAAATCTACCAGCATCAAAACCTTTTGTAAGAAGATCTGCTACATTATGTTCAGTGTCAATCTTAGCCATTTGAATCAACTTTTTAGCATTGCAGTCTCTTATAAAATGATGCCTAATCTCTATATGTTTTGTTTTAGAATGTTGAACAGGATTTTCTATTATGCAGATAGTACTAGTATTGTCAATATAAATAATAGTATTCATGAAATTGTACCCATAGTCCAGTAATTGGTTTTGTATCCAGAGAACCTGTCCACATCAATTTGCAGCAGCTATATATTCAGCCTCAGTTGTAGAAGTGGCAACTATAGTTTATTTCTTGCATTGCCAAGAGATCAGCCTATTTCCTAAAAACTGACAACCTCTAGTGGTTGACTTCCTATCTTGTATAGCTCCAGCATAGTCACTGTCAGTGTAAGCAACTAATTCCAATGGAGAATCCTTAGGATACCAAAGTCCTAAAGATGGTTTTCCTTTAAGGTATCTAAAAATTTACTTAACAGCTAAGAGATGGGATATCTTTGGAGAAACCTGAAACCTTGCACATGCACAGACTGCAAACATGATATCTGGCCTGGATGCTGTAAGGTACATCAAAGATCCTATCATAGATCTATAAAGATGTTCATCAACATCAGCAGCATCTCCATCTTGAACCAAAGGCTTTTCCAAATCTGTTGGAGTAGAGGCAGACTTCACATCTGTGTAGTTGTACTTTCTCAAAATCTCATGGACATATTTATCTTGACTGATAAAAATGCCTTTCTTTTTCTGTTGGACCTGTAAACCCAAAAAGAAGGTAAGTTCTCCCATAGAACTCATTTGAAACTTATCCTTCATAAGCTTCTCAAACTCATCACATAACTCCTTCTTTGTAGATCCAAAGATAATGTCATCCACATAGATTTGAACAAGCAAGATATGTCCCTGTTGTCTCTTGATGAATAATGTTTGGTCAATCTTTCCTCTTTGAAAACCATTGCACAAGAGATAATTGGCCAAAGTGTCATACCAAGCTCTTGGTGCTTGATGCAGTCCATATAATGCTTTCACTACCTTATAGACTTTATCAGGATGGTCAGGATCTTCAAAACCTGGAGGTTGACATACATAGACCTCCTCTTCAATCTGACCATACAGGAAAGCACTTTTGACATCCATTTGGTAGACCATAAATCCCATATATGAAGCATAAGCCAGGAATATTCTTATGGCCTCAATTCTAGCCACAGGTGCAAAGACTTCATCATAGTCTATGCCCTCTTCTTGAGTATGTCCTTGAGCAACAAGTCTTGCTTTGTTTCTGATGACAATCCCCCTTTCATCTTTCTTGTTTCTGTATACCCACTTTGTACCAATTGCTCTATGACCTTTAGGTAAATCCACAAGAATCCAGACCTTTTGCAGTTTGAACTGTAGGAGTTCCTCCTGCATTGCTTCTACCCATGCTGGATCACTAAGAGCTTTAGAAACTCTTTTTGGTTCTTCCTGAGAGAGGAAACAAGCAAAAAGACATGTATGAAGGTCCTTATGAGTCTTCCCTTCATATATAGCACTAAGAAATCCTAGTTCAGAGTAAGAAGATGTCATTCTTCTTGTTTGAACAGATGACTGCACATCACCAATCACATGATCAATTGGGTGATCTTTGTGAATTCTTGTGTGAGGAGTGGTAGGTACTGCATAAGATTGTGGAATGTTCCCCAATTCAATTTCTTGGTCCTCCACTTGTGTGTCTTCAGATGCATGACTAGGTCCTACCAAGTCTTCAGGGGTAGCAGTATTAACTTCAGGGACAGCAGTACTAACATCTCTACTACCAGTATTAACTTCTGGGCTGGCAGTATTAACTTGTTGATCAGCAGTACCATTATCCTTAAGACTGCTATCTTCATGAGACTTTTCTGTAGCATCATTCTCATCTTGTAACCTATCTTTATCTTGTATTTGAGCATCAGCAACAGATCTTGGTGCATCATCACCAAAATATGAAGCATCCTTCCAAATTGGCATTACAATACAATCCTGATCTTGTTGAGAAGATGTACTAGACTCAGAAACTCCTTGTTTACCTGCAAAGTCATTAGAAAAAGTTCCTGCAACCACTGGTACATAATTCATTGATTGGGTTAGAGAATCAAGATCAAACAGCCACTTTGGACCATTTCCTTCTATCATAGGCTTATTCTCTAAGAAGCCAATATGCAAGTTTTCCTGAACTTTCTTGGTTCTAGTGTTGTATACCCTAAAAGCTTTGCTACTTAAGGAATATCCAACAAAGAAACCTTCATCACTCTTTCCATCAAACTTGCCCAACTTATCTAAGGTATTGAGAATAGTAACATGACATCCAAAAGGTTTCATGAATCCTATAGCTGGTTTAAAACCTCTAAAGAGTTCATAAGGAGTCTTGTTATGAGGCTTGACTATTAAGACCCTATTCTGTACATAGCAAGCAGTAGAAACTGCTTCTGCCCAAAATGTGGTAGGTAACTTAGAGTCAGCTAACATTGTTCTAGCAGCCTCAATGAGTGTCCTATTCTTCCTTTCAGCTACACCATTTTGATGAGGAGTCCTAGCTACACTATATTCTCTTTTAATACCTTTTTCCCTATAGAAATCATCCATTACTTTCTTTTTAAACTCTGTCCCATTATCACTCCTGATTATTTTTACTTTCTTATCTACTAGGTTTTCTACTTCTTTGATAAAATTCTTAAAGATCTCACTTGTTTCATCCTTAGTTGATAAAAAGAAAACCCATGAAAATCTACTATAATCATCAGTGACTACTAAGCAGTAATTTTTATGCATTAAGCTACTAACAAAAGTTAGACCAAAGAGATCCATGTGCAACATAAACAATGGCTTAGTAATTGGATTAAAGGCCTTGGTATTACAAGAGGCTCTGTGTTACTTGCCTTTAAGACAGGCAACACATGTTTGGTCATTCTCAAATCTTTTTAAAGGCAGATCTCTTACAAGATTTTATTTGACAAGTTTATTAATATTTTTAAAATTTATATGACCAAGCCTTCTATGCCATGGCATTGATTCTTCAAATGTAGCCTTTGCAACTAGACAAGTTAAATTGTCTTTAGGAACTATGTTTTTAATATCAAAACTGTACATGTTATCCTGTCTAGGAATTTTAAGAAGTATCTGATTTTCATCAGGACATTCTCGTATCTATTCACATGTTTATCTATGCATGTAATTATGAGCCATTGATCTGACTCAACGATCTATTAATCTAAGCAGTACACACTAATACTAATTTCATCAGCACAACTGAGACAAAATAGGAGTATAGTGACTAATACATATACACCAGTCACACTACTAAAAACAAACATAGGTATACTTATACGTCACACCACTATCGGTAGAACACTAATAGAGAGGTTGCAATCTTTTCTACACTCATTATACATATACACAAAGTATACATCAGCTCAAATCAAGTATTATATACAGATCTTAATAATACCTTATGACTAGTAATTTCCATGTAAACATCTAATAGGTCGTTTGCGGGGAGCAGATGGAAATAACCGAGACGGTCACAATAAAATATATAGTCGAGGTAGGGAGGCGGGGAGGTGTTGGAGAAGGTGTACACAGTCTGCACACAAGACACACTTTGATCCGAGACGAGCTGAAATTGAACTGCGTAGGGTCTGCCTAGCTCGCGGAGAGAGTTTTTTGGGCTGGACTACGTTGCACTTCTCTTATTGCGGCACTGCGCGAGTCTACGGGCTGAAAGATGGGTTATGTTTCCAGTCATGTTCCTTGAGCATCTACTATCAACAAATCCTTTATCATTTAGTTGTGAATTGCTCTACACATAAAACTTATGAAGTTAGTTCTCTTTGGGGACCCAAGCAATTACTGACTTGGATCTGCCTCGTGCATCAATGTAATTATATTTGTTTGGAAACCAGTGTGCACCATTGGGTTTTGATGGTCTCCAACCAACATGCTGGGATTAAAACAGCATAAACCCCCTTGCCATGATAGTATTAATAGTTGATCTAAATGGCCTACCATTATTAAACCTTTAATTAAAACACCTGTTAGTTATTGCTGTTCTCTTGTAAAAGGGTCTGTGAACAGATGATTGTGCTTGATTTTGAAAATATGTCCTTGGTCTAGCACAATGATTTGTTGATTTGGGGTAAGCAGTATAAGAAGGCCTAACAGTATTAAAAGACCTAGCAGCACTAAAAGGTCTACCAATGTAAACAGACCTAATAGGCCTTACAGTATTAACAAATTTTAGGCCAGTCTTCATTAAGACTGCTCTTGGAGCCATATGTTTGTGTGCACTGGGATGAGAGGTTCTAGAATAGTAGTCATTATCCTTTTTGTTATAATTGTTTCCACTTACTATTCTTTTCCTCTGTTGATTAGGACAGCAGTATTGAATGTGATCAAAACTTCCACAGATAAAACATGCCTTGTTATTAAACATAAAGTTACATCCTAACTAATTGGATTTTTGCCCATTCCAATTCCTTTGGTTTCCTCTAGGTCTTTGTGACCTGTACATCTCTGCATACCTAACTGACCTCCTAACTGGTTTTTTAGGTTTAACAAACTCTTTCTTAGTTGTAGTAGGTATAATAGTTTTCTTTTCAACCTTAGGGATAGGCTCATCATCAGACACCCAATCTTCAATAATTGGAGCAACATTATTCTCTCTATCTTTCTTAGGTTCTTCTCCCCTAACTTGATTAGCAGAACAGAAAAACTTTTCTTTCCAATCTTTATCTACCTTAAGTGGAGACTTAACAGAGCTAGTTTTAGAATCAGTCTTTTGTTGTTGTTTTAAAGAGTCATCAGTATTCTCCTTAGAATTGTCTGACTCTTTATCATAACCAGTGGTTGGCTTTAAACTTGAATCCCTAGGACCATACTTATTTACCTCAGGTTGTTTGAATTCTTCAAGAGTTGAATAGGATAATTCTAAAGGTGTTGGTCTATCTAGAATCAAAGGATGAGGTGAGGGGACAACATTATAACCAAAACCTTTTTTGCTCTTGTCAGTTATCTGACTTGCTAGCAACTGATCTAAGTCTTTTGCTGATTTTTTCAAACTTTGCAATCTTAAATTCAAACCCCTCCTTTTCTAGTTTAACCTTTTCAAACTCAGTCCTAAGTAATCCCATCTGATAATCTTTGTGACCTACACTTCTTTTAAGTAAGGCAATTTCCTCAGAGAAAAGAACTTCATGTTCTTTATATTTAAGAACTTGTCTTTCTAAAATTGATAAACCTATTTTGTATGTAGATGCTTTAAAGCCAGTATCATCTAATTTAACAAGCAAATCATCATACTATTTTTTTAGAGCTTCATAATTTTTTAAACAAGCTTTAGAACAAGATTTATCATTTGTTACCTCAGAATCTGAGAATGCCATGAGAGCCATGTTTGCCTGAATTTCTTCCTCTGCCATGTCACTCCAATCAAATCCAGCACCATCTATAGCACACATTGCCTTTTCAGAAGCATCTTCTATCTTTACGTCGCCTTTGATGAGCTACCCACCTGATTCTAATTCTGTTGTCTTTACTCCTTTGGTGCTCTGCACTATCTTTGCAATAATGTCCCATTTTATGGCATTTAGAAACATTCTATCTAACCTTTGCATTTATCCCATAAAAAAACCCAAAAACAATATTGCTTCCATCAATGATGATTTTCCTTCTAGTTCTCTGATAGAACTTTCTTGCCCTCATGCTTAGTAGTGCCATGTTCCACTTCAAATCCATTTCTTCCAAATCATCATCATAAAGTTGCTCAAGATCTTCATGAACTAGTTAAGACCCTTGTGGTTGAGTGGATAGAAAGGCATATACTGTGGCATCACTAAAACTAGCAGTACTAATTTCAGTACTGGCAGTATTAACCTTTGTGGTACCAGTACTAACTTCAGGGGTAACAGTATTAATATTATTATTACTGCTTGCACCTGAAGCAGTTAGAAATGCCAAGTTCTTATCGTTGATGCTTGTGCCAACAGATTTCTTAACCTTTTGTTCAACAATTTTAAAATTGTTGTACAAATCATCCAAACCCATAGTATCAAAATAGGGTTTGTTCATCCAGACTACCACATGTGTATCCCATTCAGCAGGTAAGCTCCTTAAGAATTTTACATTTAGATCCTCTGGAAGAGTAACCACACCCAGAATTTCCAATCTACTAACAAGTCTTTGAAGCCTGTTAAAGATAGAATCAAGTGATTCTGAGCTTGAAGCACTGAAGTTTTCATACTGTTGCTTCAACAGGGCCTTCTATGTCTTCTTTGTTGCTTCATTCCCTCCAAATCGAGCTTTAATGGCAGCAAACATTGATTTAGCATCAACGTACTGGTCAAAGGTAAGTTGATGCTCATTGGGCAGTGCCATGAGCAGTAGACTTCTGGCCTTTACGTCATTCTTTTTACACGTCTTTTCTTCAGCAGTAGAAGGCACAGTCATCTTCAATACTGTTGATGGACCAGTTTCTGAGTTTGTTACAGGAATAGGTACCCATGAATTCCCATTCTCTATGACCTCCCATAGAGCATAATCCTGGATCTGAAAGTACTGTTTGATCCTGATCTCCCACATCTCATACTCCCCGAGTTTGAGCATGGGAAGTTTAGCCAACACATTGTTTTGAGTATTCTCCAACTCCATTACTTCTAGATCAAAGTTTCTCAAAGCACAGGCTCTGATACCACTTGTTGATCCCACGCCTTGATCGGTTCTTTACGTTGTAAAGTGGTTGTTACCTTGGATGAATCCAAAATAACAAAGATTGAGACTTTGTTGGTATATCAAAGTGTATGCGGAATCTACACTTTGATACTCTAGAAGTATTTAGCAATGGAACAGTACCAACAATGAATATATCACAAACTGCTTCAATATTATTGATAATACGAGTACTCTTGATTAGTACTAGGGTTACAAACCTTGAAGCTATTATAATCTTTCTCTAAGATATCTTCTCTATCTCTTAAGCGTATGAGTCTATGTATGCGTATCTAAAACCTTAACTTAGGATCTCCTTTTATAGACCACAAGGAGTCCTTTACAAGATAACTATCAATCATAATCACATACAAATATTTCTAAAATATAAAAGATATACATTCTATAATTATCTCATTGTATCCTTATCTCCAGGTCATCAGCTTTGACCATCAGCAGTATTAAACTTTCTTCTAGCAGTATTAACTAACTCTGACAGTACTAAGTATGTACTGGCAGTACTAACTCCATTAGTACTGTTAGTTATACCTTGGCAGTATTAACTCTTGTGAAGATTTATTCCCAACATTATACGCACATCCCCCCACTTAAGATGAACAATGTTGAAAGTGGTGATACAGGGGGGTCTTTGTAGATCATAACTGATTAGTTTTCCACGAATGCATAAAATTCTCGTTCCTATTCCCCCGAACCATGGACTTAAATAACCAGAGACTTCAACACAAATAAACTAAAGACTATAGGGTAAGCTAAGGCAAAATGGTGTAACAAAACATATAGGGTTTAGACAGGATTTGCTTAATAAGGTGATCTAGGGGTATCTTGCACTAGTAGTGAGCGCAACTAGCATTTTACACAGGGAGGTCGACAAGTCAGTGTGACAAGACAATAAACACACCATATATAGGCTTTTTGGGTGATTTCTTAAAATGTTGCTTTTTTGAACAGTCTATTCCAACTAACTAATTAGGTGTCAACAAGATGTACATGCCAAGTTCTAAAGTCTACAATACTACCGCCACTCTTATGTATTTGGTGGATTTTATGTATAATAGATGAAAACGGAATATTAGGGTTAATCTCACCATTTAATTACAGGATAATAATGTTCTCGGCAAAGATTTATTCTAGTTTAGTAAGAAAAACATGTCAAAAATTTTAAATTGGCACCATTTTTCAAAAAATAACTAGGAAATCGGAGACAAATATAGGTTAAGTGGTAATTTTACTCCCATCCTCCCCATTTGGTTTGTATAATGTCCCTATTGTACAATTAAGGAAATGAAATAATGAAATAAGAGTAGAATTATAACAAAAGACTCCCCTGAGTGTTTCTCTCTTATCCGAGTGATAATTGCAAGAGTTGACTTCTTGCAAAGTGTCTATAGAACAACCTCATTTTCCCCTGAAACCAATAGAAAACCAAGAGCATTAAACGTTCATGGATAATATACACTACAATCTAACTTACTTTTGTAGGAATCACAGTTGCATTTAGCATATGCAACAAGCCTTTTAAACCACTCGGTGTCCTAACTGGACGAGTGAAGTCTCGTGAGGGTTTACAGGGAACACACCCACAAAGTTTATTTACTTGTACAAGGTTTTTTAAAAGGTTTCAAACTTATTTTTAGTTTTCAGAAAAGCTTTGCGGCGTAACCATGGTATTGGTTATGCCGTAAACATGAGGATTTAAAAATTTTATATTTGAACTAAGAAGGTTACGACGTAACAAGTACATGACTTTACGCCGTAATAATATCTGTTACGGCATAACCAAAGTGGTTACGCCTAGACAGAACCTTACTACCACATGAATACGAATTAATGCGACATCGAATTCCATTTTCTTATACAGAGAACCTGCAAAATAAAGTTAGAAACCAATGAAAATCAACTAATATGCAAAAAATAAAAGACGGGTTGTCTCTCGACAAGCACTTTTGTTTATTACCAAGTCTTTAAGTTAGTCTCAAGACGCTCTATGTCTTTGCTTGGTTATTTCCTTCTTGGGCTATTTTTTCATTAACATGGCCTTCATTTCAGCAACATTATCCCTAGTTCTTGGTATCTTCTCAACTCCTAATACCTTAACCTTTGTGTATGTCTCTCTTGGACCAATGGTGTATCGACTGACTTTAGTTTTCTGGATTAGAATCAGGGTTTGTTCCTCATAGGTCATTCCAAACAATCTGCACTTTCTCTTGTTATAAGCTTCATCATCCAAGTCGATGAATCCGTCATATGATCTTGGTTTCAAATAATCTAGTATCCCTTCCAAATCGTCTTCATCTTTACTTGTATTCTTAAACCAATCATTGTTTAATTTGTCATGAATAACCCCCAATATTGTGTTTACTTTATCTTCTCTACATTCCTATGGGTCTTCCAAGTATTCTTCTAAATCATATTCTTCATCTCCGAATCTTTCTCTCCAGTAATCTTTGAGAATTCTCTCCTCAATCATCTTGCATACTTTCCCATATCTTATTCTCATCCAATCATTTAAGCTTATGTTTTCCCATTCTAACTCTTCTCGTTTACTATCATTATTGCTTTCCTAATAATGTTTTTCTATGTTTATTGGTAAATCTCCTCCATCACATATTTTGCTACTTGGATTACAAGATGCCCAATATTAACGCTCATTCTCCTTTTCTTGCAAATTTGCCCTACACCAATGTTCCCTTTTTTCTTGAGGTGCCCAGTATTTTTCATTTTCCACATTAGTTATCTTGTATACTATTTCTTCGTATGATTCCTGTATGTCTATTTCATAAGAGAAAATATCTGGATCAATACAAAGTAACCGGTTAATCTTACAGGATTCAGAATCGTATAGGAATAAATCGTAATCAATTTCCTTAAGGTTGTCATCCTGTACAAATGTTTCGCTTTTTATCGAACGAACAGATTCAACATTTGTTGTAATAAAACTACTTCTCATTTTGAATATCACTTTTTCACTTCCAACTTCTAGAGAAATGGTTTTACTGAATATATCAACTTGGGCGTGTGCGGTGGCTAGCAAGGGTCTTCCAAGAATAATGGGCATCCTAATGTCCTCAACCATATCAAGGATAACAAAATCAACAGGGAAGATGAATTTGTCGATTTTTATTAGAAGATTTTCTACCATTCCCTTAGGCGCGCATTTGGTGTTATCAGCCATCTTAATTAACATATTGATTGGTTTGAGTTTTCCTATGCCTAAACATTTATACATAGAAAAGGGCATGATGCTGATGCTAGCTCCTAAATTTGCTAAGGCATTTTTGAAATCTAACTTTCTAATAGAACAAGGGAGAATGAAGCTTTTGGGATCTTGTTCGTTACAGGGAAAATGATTTTAAAGAAGAGTGGAGCACCTGGGATTCATTCTTATTTCATTATCTTTTTTAGTCCTAGGTTTGTTTTCTACCAAGTACTTCATTTGCTTTGCGTAATTATCGGTTTGCCTAATTTCTTTTAACAAAGGACGATTTATTTTGATTTTATTTAAGCTCTCCATGGTTTGGTGCACCAATGCTTCTTCTGCATGATGCTCTAATCATTCAAGGAACGGTATCAGGGGCAACATAATTGTTTACATTATGATTCACTTTTTTAGGTTCTTCTCTTTTCTTCTTTAGTGTGGCCTCAAGTGCTGCTACAGCTTTTGTCATTCTTGAATCATCGGTTTCTTGTTCCTCGTTATTAGAATATCCTGAGTTAGCATAAAAGTATTTGATTTCCTCAGGGGAATAATAAAAGGGGGTGTATAATGGCAATTCATTTTCAGAATAGATTCTCTTGCATTCTTCAAACTTTTTGTTGTTAGCCCGTCCTTCAACTTCATTAGCTAATGTTTTCACCTTTCCCTCAAGACCTTCGATAATTTTGTCATGAGTTTCTCGGCTGGCTTCTGTACTTTGGTAAAATTTCTTTAACCATTCTCTTGCTTGACTTGTCTCTTAGATTCTTCCTCTATGTATTTATTAATTATTTCAGTTAGGCTAGGTCTCTTTTCTCCTGATGAGGGCTGGTCATATCCTCTTTTATTAAATCTACCATCATATCTGTTGTTTGGGAAATGTCGACCGAATTCTCCATATTTAACTTCTTTCATTACATTAACTTCCTCGTTAAGAGGACAATCTTTATCAAGGTGAGCTCCTTCACAGGTTTGGCATCCTACTTGAATAGCGTGAACATTCTCTTTTAGTTTCTTCATGTCTCGACCTAGGTTTTCTAATTTGTTTATAATAGCAGCGATCCCTTCAGAACTACTACCTTCAATACTTCTGATGGATGACCCATCACGCCACTTTTGGGAGTGGTCGACCATAGTTTGAATCGCCGTTAATGCTTGGACAGGTGTCATGCTAGGGATTAGCCCTTGTGAGTCAAGCAATTGGCAGTTCATGGCCCCTAAACCGTTATAAAAGATGTTTACCTTCTGATGGTTATTGATGTCATGAGTGGGGCATTTATACAGAAGGTCATTATATTGTTCCCAAGCTTGGTATAATGTCTCGTCTCCTTCTTGCTTGACATTGTGGATTTCCTCAAGCTGTTTGACAGTTCTTAATGGTGGACAGTACCTTTGGATAAAGGCCTTTTTAAGGAGATCCCAAGAATTAACGATTCCTGAGGGAAGTCTGTCCACCCATCTCTTAGCGGCTCCAGTCAAAGTAATAGGGAAAATGCGCAGCATGACTACATCGTGTGATACACCAAGTATGTTGAATAAGCTGATGATGTCTAAAACTCGCTCCACATGCTCGTGGGCAACGTCGTTCTTGTTTCCAAAAAATGTATCCTCCCTCAATTCCCGCATGAATTGACTTTTTATTTCAAAATTCACATTGCCTCCAATTTCTGGTTTAACCACACCTGATGTCTGGTTTCCTCGAGTCAATGCTAGATACTGCTGCATAGTGAGGTTTTCAATTCCCCTTCAGCCATTATGAATATTGAACTATTTAGTAAATCAAATTAAAACTAATTTTAGCTCCCCGGCAACAGAACCAAAAACTTGATGCGTATTTTGCTTTGAATATATTTTTACCAAGTTTTAAATTGATAAAACTCGATTACCGATACACGCACTAACGGGCAGAGAACCCAGTCGTATATAGTGCAGTAGCTTGGTAAATCCGAGGTCGTCC